>LR737385.1:2136424-2202427 GCA_902655005.2 Marronus borbonicus
TATAGTAGACGGAGCACTTATTTTTAGGCAGACAAATATCCTAGACTAGTAGGAAAACAAAATTTTCAAGTATCCTGCAGCTTCAATACGACGAAAATTTAACTGGGAAAGAGTATTTGTGCTCAGAAAACTGAGCTGCTATAGATACCATCATACAATCAAAAGTATATAATATCATTTTAAAGAATGCACCACATTTCTAAAGTAAAAAAAAAATCCGGTTGGTTTGAGCAAAATTCAAGCGGACGGTTGCACAATAGGAAAAGCAGTTGAAATATGGCTTGAATTAATGGATTATTTTTCTAATGTATCTGTCTGTTCCAAGAAAGGTCTGACATGTTGTCGAAAAAGGTACGGCATGGCATTAAATGAACTTCATTCTGGTACTAAGGAAAGAAATTGTAATAAGCTGAAATGGGCACTGCGATGAACACATATTACACGGAAGCCATTCCAGACGTCATAAGACACAAAGCAAAATGTACACAATTTGAAGGTTACTTCATTACACTAACATTTCTAAAAGATTTAAAGCCAATTACTTGATGGCATGTTTTACATTCTGCAAGTTTATTAAGTCCTGAGCAGACGACGTTCTTTTTTGTTTCTCTTTTCCGATACTTGGCAGCTTCGGTCATTGAAAGTCTGTTTCAAACACCTATCCTCTGAAGGATCAACATCAACACTTGAACTCCAGGAAACCACGCTGATCTCCAACCTGCAGATACTAACTTTGGATGCCTACAACATTCAATTGTTATTAGTTTTTCTTTTGTTGCTTATATTTAATTTACTGTTAATATACTTTTGTTTTGAAAGAGCTCAGCTTTCTTTTATCTTTGATCGAGGACAACGAGCGTTGAGGACGGTTTGCTGTTTTCTCTCTGGCGCCCTCTTCCTTTGACCTTCGATCTCCATATCGAGATTCACTAACTTCTTAAACATTAAGATACTTCTGCTTACTATTTCTTTACATTGGAACAAAACTATTTTACACGGCGATGGAATCTGAAAGCATCTAATTGGAGCAATTGTTAGTAAGTTTTACTACCTACCATAAGTAGGTATATTTGAGTGTTGGTAGAATATTTGAACATCAAACCGGGTAAATTCTAGTCCACAGAGGAAAAGAATAAAATCCAAAGATTTTTCATCACATGGGAAACATGACAACACGGATTCGGAGATTTTCCTTACTTATCTTAACGAGGCAATGTTAACACTGCAGTGATGAATTTTTCCCCTGCGGGTACATATGTATATAACACTGAAAGTGTTTGTTTCCGCTCAACCGCGATGGTGTTGAAGCAACGTTGTAAAACTTTAAAACGTTGTTAGATCTGACACCATATTCTTATCTGTGTATTTTATTGAGTATGAAATATGCCGCTATTACCAGTAAAAAAAAAGAAAAAAAAACAACGGTAAGTCACTAGTTAAATGATACATGTTTAAAACACGTTTAAACGTAATTAAACCAATACATATTGTTTTGAGCGCCTGATTTAATCAATGTTTTAAACACACCAACTCTGCTTTTAACTGGCTTTGTTGATGTTTAGTCTTCATATTATTGGTCGACCTAATATATTGTAAATAGCTTCAGTAAATATTCGTTGCATGTTTTATTCAGAATTACGCTGCACGCAATCCTTGAATTTTTAATGAGATTTCGCCATAGTTATGGATTGTGCATTAATATAACGCTTTCAGAGTGTATTGATGTTATAAATTATTCAGAATTGTTATTACAGTCGAATTTACAATGATACTAAAACAAAAATGCGCCACATATTAATTTGGAAACATTCGTGAAAACTGTTTAACCTCAAGTTAATACATAATTGCATTTAAATACAATATTTAATCTAATAATGTACAAGAATAGTAATAAATATTGCTTATTTTTTGCCAAACAGTGGAGGCTCGTCGGATATTGAACTGGGTATTCATTTCTACACAGTGGATTAATCGAGATAAAATATAGCGATTTCTTGTTCCCTGTTCGATTGGATTTCACTACGTAGAATCTAATAATTGTCGAAGATCCATATTAGCGATGTTGGACATCTGCATCTCATTTTTAATATTAAATTGAGACGCTCCATTTCTTGATAAATGCAATACATTCCTAACACCTATTTTACTCCATCTGCACGTCTATTCTCATCGTTTGAAAAATGTAGACAAGGGAAACAAGGCAATACGTGTAGGTCTCAATATAACCCACGCCCACAATCAATCCTGGTGACAAGAAAGATCCACTTAGGAAAATTTCCTTCACAAAGGCAGAATATTGCGAGTCCGCGAAGATTCTTTGTTAGATACGTATGTATCTATTAAGTCTAGTTTTATTGTCGACCTGTATATGAAATATCTGCAGTACTGTTAAAGATCTCTTCATGGCGAAACCCACGAAATGTTACTGTAGATTTAGGTTAAGTCATACAAATTTTTGTAGTATGAACATATAGATCATTAAAAAACAACGTAATCGAAAGGGCCATATTTTTTTAAATAAGACCAGTGGAATAAAACCAGTGGAACCAAATTTCGTCGACAATCATCAAATGTAACTTGAGTTGTCAAACTTGTTTTTAAATATAAAACGTAACTTGAGGATTCAATCCTAGATTTAACTGTTAGATGTAGTTGTAACCGACAAAAATAATTTAGAATAATTGCCCTGCTGATTGCAGTGTGGTACATTGAAATTAGAACAATTAGAACTAATGAGGTAAATAGGAAAAAGGACGGTTGAAATCTCACAAAACTTTAATAATTTCCGAGATATGCATAGCTGGTCCCCAGGCCAAACACAACACGTTAAAACTACTACCGGTAAAATACATGGATTATTTACAATTACAACTATTATAAATGTTGATAAATTGCTGTTTGCTTTCTGCAATACTTTTTGGTCAATCCTGCTAAAAATATGATTATAGAATGCTTTGAAGGTAGTTTATATTGAAGCATCATTTTGACAATTGCTTTGATTAACATTATTATCACTTGGGAACTCTTCAAACCTACCAGGAAAGCTATATTTGAATATTTCGTAACAGGTTCTAAGAACAATAAGGCTATAATTTTCGATTAAAGATTTTTCTAGAGTTTCCCATGTTTTTTTATATTTTCTTTGTACGACCCGCAAATGAGTTGTAAATAAAATTTATTATATCTGAACGTAGTGCATGGTTCTATAATAGAAAGCACATTTGCTTTAATTACTTTCCTATAACAAGCGGTGCATTAATAATGACGGTCCATTAAACCTAGTAATCGTTTCACATCCAGCTTAACAAAATACACGTAATACCCACCGTCATAATAAAATAACCGCGCTGTTTTGTAGCAGGTAATTGTCGAGAAGAAATATGGTAGCGCTTATTTATCGCTTCTTCCCGGGGGTGTACAATTTTGTAAATACTAGAAGAGAGGTCATAATGTATATATGGCCGTACGTGTGTGGTATACGGCAATGGGCTGCCATTAATTTAGATTGGTCGAATCAATAACTGTCTACCTTACGGAATGCCTGTAACTGATTTTATTTGATGTCGATGGCCAGTAAAAGATACTATAACGACGATAAGGAAGCTGATGTGGAAGTACGAAAAACAAAAATTTATGTGGGTGTCAAGTTTTAACTTTTACTATGTTAATGAATAGAGTATAATAGGAAAAAGTTATTTGGGTTATTATTCCGCATTAGAGGTAGGAAGATTCAATACTGTACTATTTGCTTATAACCTATTTAGTAGTTTCTACCTTGCTGTATTACTTTCTTAAGTGGTGGCCAGTATCTTCAGTTTATTCTTTCTCGAAATTTTTTTTTTTTTTTATAAAATGGTTCAACCACTAACAATTGTCATACTATCAACATTACCAAGATCCCCATTGAAATGTCCTATGATATGGCGAAAAGGCTCTGCTTCCTTTGGGCTTTTACTAAGCAACTAGGTAAAAACAAGTTTGACAATTTAAAACAACGTATTAGAGCTTTCATTCGATTTTTGGAGAGAAACAAGATGAAAATGTCGGAGGTCTTATGGAAAGATTTAACTTTAATTGATGCACAAATTAAATTACCTTCTTATTTGTTTTCAATATGCCATACCCGTAACACTCAAATTTAGCTGCCGGTAAACCTTCGAACCGGTTATTTCAGGCACCTATGGTATTTGTAAGCAAGTCAAATTACTCAAAATCTTTTATTACGCCTTTTCCCTAAACTTTATTGGCCAAAGCTCGCATCGCGCTGTAAATGAACAACAAAGCGCCCAGCTCGAATATGCAAATCTACGTTCACCTATTTACACAAATGGAAGCGTTATTTATGGGCCAACATAAACATGTACCGTCACTAATTTACGAGTCCATCACGTGGGCAGTAAATACTGAAGCGAAACTAAAAATACCAACGAATGACGTGACGACGAACGCTTCATTTATACCATTTCAGTCGGTTCAGCGTTCCAGATACGGTACATACTACATACGTGCGCGTCTAATAAAGGGTATACATAACTTGCGTTTCTTCTATATATGCGCCTCTTCTATGTTAGCAATTTAATCGCACAATAAACGTATACATGCTTATGTCTCCTGAATACAACCATGTACAGTCGAATACATGCATAGCTGAGACTTAACATTAAAAAGTACTGCGTATACGTAATTATATGGTCATAAAGTAGCTATGTGAGCTTCAGTTATTACCATTGTAATTATGTCATACCTTTGATTGATATCACGAGCTGCTGCAAATAAGTGTACATAAATGTAAGTGAAAATAGCTTAATTCTTAATGGTCGCAGTCTGCACTTGATCCGTACGCTAGTGCATGAAGCATGTCCTTGATACCAAATGAAGCTAATAGCAGTTAATTAACCCCAGGTAGAAATGTTACACCAACGGCATATTTTTAATATTTGACAATGGTTGTATTCAGTTGTGAGCTTGTGAACATTTGTAATCATGCTCTTGGCTTCTGAAGGAGCATATTCATTGTAAAACAGAAATTGCGCCATTGTCCTTACGCTCAGTCACACATCATTGAGAAGAAGTTTAAAGAATCCGTTGCAGGTAGTTCAATCTACCTACACTGCCTTTCGGAGAAGTTCGGTCGGTTATTAAAAAACATGAAAAAGTTACAGAAACAAACGAAACTAAAAACAAAATGCAATTTTATTGTATGTACAGGTAAAAAAGACAAAAATAAATAAATAAAAAGTTATTCTGGCCTAATATAACATACTGAACATTATTTTTTTTTTCATCGAAAAAACCTCCTTTTCTGTTAATCACCGCTCGAACTATTCTAGACATTCTTTCGATAAGTTTTGTTAAAACGGATTGTGGAATATTAATCCATTCATGTTGCAGAATATTCCGTAAATGTTCTTGTGAAGTTGGGCATATTTTTCGGATCCTCCTGTCCAGTTCATCCCACAACAACTCTATAGGGTTCAAATCTGAGCTTTGTGTTATTACTTTCAGGGTGTGCTGTTCTTCTTGCTCCTTTAGATAGTTCTTACACACTAACGCAGTGTGTTTTGGGTCGTTGTCATGCATGAATGTAAAGTTACGGCCTATTATATGGAATCCTGATGGCACTGCATGATTCTGGAGTATTGCAAAATAATTTTCCTTCCTCATTACACCCTGCACTCTGCATACATCTCCCGTCCCAGCAAAGGAGAAACATCCCCACACTAACACAGAACTACGTCCTTGCTTCACTGTTGGCACAATGCAGTCCGGGATCACTTCTCGGTTTTAGATCTTCGGACATAAACTCGTCGATTTTGCCCAAAAACCTCAAACTTTGACTCGTCACTCCAAAGAACGTGTTTCCAATCATCTAACGACCAATCTAGATGAGGACGGGCCCACTAAAGCCGTTCCTCTGTTGCCCCGACGTAATAAGGGTTTTCGAATGGCAATGCGTCCATGAAGGTCCGCTTGTTGAAGTCAACGTTTTACCGTACTCGCCGAAACTTGTTCTTCACGGCCGCGATTGACTTCGGCTGCTATTTGTGGCGCTGTTAATTTTCTATTGCGTTTGCTTAATAATACAATTCTCAAATCTTCAGCTTTTGTTGTTTTCCTAGATGCTCCAGGACGAACACGATTTTCTATAGTTCCAGTTGTCCGATATCGCTTTATGATGTCATTTACTGTTGAACTTCTCATATTTATTTTTTCAGCAATTTGTCGCCCCGAATATCCTTCTTCAAACAGCGTAATAATGCGTGAACGTTTTTCTACAGTGGTAGGCTTACCACGTGCCATTTTCAAGTAAATTTTCTTAAAACTTGCGCGGAAAAACGACAGATGCACACCAACACACGTTTAACAGTAAAATGAAGCAAATTTATATCTTTACGCCTGTGATAAATAAACAAGAATGATACTGCGGTATATTTCCTAAATGTATTGTTCGTTAATAATTCCCAAACGACCCGTTTCAAAAGATCGGTACTTCCGAGGAAATTCTTGGAACGATAATAAAAGGGACTTTATTGTGGTTGTCGCAATATTTCTAGTTTACATAATGGCTTTAATCCCTTAGAAAAGAGTGTGTGCTTAATATTTTTCTAATTTTATGTATTAATAATTGTATACAGTGTGATATAATAGATTTTTATTGTATGACCGAACTTCACTGAACGGCAGTGTACATCTAATCTTACAAGAATCACCCTCCTGTAGGTGAAACATAAACCAACTTATTTTGAATGAAACTGCATAGATTTTAGTATCCAGTTCCAGCGATCATTCTGCCAACCATTCTCTGTCTTAATTATATTGGTTTGAAAAAGTAACAAAACCATCATCTCAAAATTAAATGAATCCTACGGTAACACCCAGAAATATTTCTCTCAATGGATAATGGAAAGAATACCTTACACTACGTCCTCTACCTTTAAGCTATTAAAAATCTTGTAAACGCTTAGAGGTATTTACAGATATTACTGAATGGAAAGAAATATATTGATTCTATCATTCCTTTATGATACTGCAACTTTTAAATCATTCATTCAAAGCAACATAATGTACATGATTGATACTCCAACACGTACTCACCGGGCCGACGCTTTTTTATCTTATTGCACTCATGTAATTGTGAGCTACTGGCTTCCCCCTCTATTGCCGAACCAATAACATGTGCATTACACTCAATTAAGAGACACACGGAGAACAAGCGGTTCTCCTTTAGAGACCCGGCTCCGTAGTGCGATGGAACGAATAAAGTGGATTCACGGGCGATGTTGTCATCACTTGCTCTGGTTATTTGATTTGATTATTCCTTCTAATTAAGAGTGCGTTCTCGGTTGGGTACGAATACGAACGCTGGCTATCGTCATCCTTCTTGACGCTAATATTGCAGTCACGCAAAATTGGGCGCCAAATTAAAATCTTGCATGATATAATTTGGAACGTATTCGGTTATTGTTGTCGAGAAATAGCGTAACCTTGTGGAAGAATTGAAAGCTATATAATAATCAGAGCGAATCGGTATTCATTCACGAACATATCGTCACTTAGCGCTTGCTTGATGGGTAGTTAATATGATTTAATTGAACGTAATGGAGGAGGTGTTCTGATGATCTAAAAATGGACAGGTTACACTCAAGCGTAAACAATTCCGACGAACTGCGAACTGGTTGGCTACAGATTGATGAATCTTTTACATATATTAAACTAAGGTTTCCTTCCTGTAAAGTTTTTAAGTACGTGCATGAACAACTTTTGAGCCAAGTTTCCCCAATCAAGTTTGCGTATATTTAAAAATTGAAATGAAAAAAAGGAATTGTATAGTCAATTCAGAAGATTGCACCTGAGTTGTTTGAGAAGTACTGGGCTTATCGTAATAAATGAAAAAGCTCCATGTATTTCGATTTCTTTCTTGAATATGAAAAACAGAAAACTAAAATTCTGGTCGATTTGTTTTTGGAAGAGGATCGAAAAATAAATACATTCATGGATTTTAGCCGAAAAGACTTCTCTTATAACTTTCAGTGCCTTATCAGCTGTGCCATCTACAGCAAAGAGGTACCTACTGAAGTATATTGAACGTTCCAAATCACTTCGCATCGGCTTGTATTTTACTGAATATCGAGCATTTTCGGTAAGATGTAATTCAAACGGTGAGCGTCAAAGATCTATCAACTCAGCAAACAGCAGTTACTGAAGTTTACTGCTCCTTGGGAATGGCGCAAAGTACTCTAAGAGATAAGACGCTCAATCTTCTTCTAAAGCCTTTGCCTTGGCCATTGAGCTTTTTAGTCACCATTTGATAGCGTATTCCTCTGCTGCGACGACACGAGATGTTTATCGTGATGCGCAGTAGTCGTAGATATTCTGGATTGTCTCCAATTGGAGGAATTTGCCTCTATGGCCGATTAGCTTGCACCGGGCTGGCGGGCGGTCTTGATGCCAGCAGAAGGTTAGCAGAATCCCTAACCCTCTCTGGCGTTCTCCTCGATATCTCGCGTAGATGTTCAGACAGGACAGTAGCTATTTAGATGTCTTCGCGTAGTTTTATTTTTAGTAAATTCAATATGTGTGGTCCTCGCATCATTTTTGCTGGTAAAAAGAGTAATTCTCGATATCTCGGCGACACGTTACGAGTTATCACACCGTTAATCTCCATTTCCTCTGAGCGTAAACAGTTTTTTAGTAAAGCTAATGGTTACACCCTGGCCTGTTCTTCTTAAGTGCCGTTTAATCACGAATTTTTCGCAAACAAGGGTAATGAAGAAAGTTGAGAGTGGACCGATTAATGCGATTGCAAAAAAAAAAAAATATTGGAATCTCGTAGAAAACAAAAGGTGACATAAACATCAGAACAATTTGCTGTAGGTTAGTAGAAACTGGCTTACCTGAAACACCTTACCTGATACATATTCTAGACTGTTGATATGGGTGGTTTTTACATGCTATGAGCCCTACATATATATCTGAGGGTGACCAGAGAAAGATTATTTTTAGATTTTGCGAGACGTTCTATCGTTTGCAGCGAAAAAATTTGCATTGTAGAGGCTGGTTAGGCATGATAAAACCTAAAGCGTACTGTAGCGGCAGCTAATGATTAAACGCATAATAAGAGTTCTTCACTTTAATGATCACCACAATCATTAAACTTTTAAATCCTGTGTAACATCGAACCTTCTATAGTAAAAAGAAACTGCAAGAATTGCGTGTTACGTTACTTTTAAAGTAGCTGTATTTGTATACAATGGCAAATTGGAAGAGAAAAAAGAAGTACTTAGTTAGGTTGACTGTTGTAAAATACCATTCTGTATATTTTTCTAGATATTTCGCAATTCGACATATATTAATATATGAATATATATAGTTTTTTTGTACACACTCACATACGATTATAAAGGTCAATGACTAGAGACAATGCAGACAAAGTATAATTTAACAGGTACCTGAAAGTGATTGACAGGAGCTTCTATAGAACCGTTCAAGAGAAAATGTCAGAACAATGAGCTCATACTGTGATTTGTAACTGAAACATGTGTACATATGAACAAAACGTATCCAATAAGAACAAGTCACTTTTCTATTAAATATTGTTTTGTTCTTTTTTTATATTACGATAACGGGATGTTATAGGTTTAATTTTTTTTACAATCGACTTCCGCAAGGTCCCATCTTAGCGCCGAGAATCTAACTAAGACTCCGTATCTCAAATTAATCTAGCAGCTTCGTATCTACGTTTTCATACTATTAACCTATCCGTAGAATATTCATCATATTCAGCATGTAATTTATAATACTGTCAACACTTTTTTCTATAAATTAAAAAGATTCGATTTATCCATGCGTGACTGATTTGATTCTCACCAACATCTCTCAACAACTCCCGCGGAAGGCGGCGCAGCTTTTGCCGCTTTCGGTATATCTCGATATCAAACGCTAATCGGGATTAGAATCGTCGAATTGCGCTGCAATCATATTTAGCCGGCTTTTAATCGACATTATTATACGTTAGCCTATGTCGGTGCTCTTTTCCCTTGGAAATTTCAAGCAATAAAATCGCAACTATCCTATATCTGACTGCAACGTGTGCTTGGTGGAGTGTGGCGACACGCAGAATCGCACGAGTGGAACCTCGTAAGTTATAAATGAAGTGGTTAGTTGTCGTATTCAACGCGCAATTAATAAATTACGAGGGGAATTTTATGCTCGCCGCGTAGGTTAAATCTTTTGCTCAATGTGCAGCACCTTAACTTCGCGACCATACGACCATTACGCGGATGCATTGGCATTGGGCGCATGTGTTCGTGTGGGAAAGTATCTTCGAGGACATGGGCGTCCCCGAAAGGAACCATGTAGATGTGTAGTCTTGGAGGACGCTAGGTTTTAATATTTTTTTCTAGGGCGTCACTAACACATCCATTAGAGCAACATTACTGCGACAACTAAAATTAATTACTTGGACTTGAATAGCGATACTCGAAAGTGGTAAGTCCAAACGGCTTAAAATGAGCGAATTCAGCAAACATGGTACTATAAATGTTTCTTGAGCTTTCGCTGATGCGCCACAGAGTTTTTCGACACCAATTAACGTTACGAGTTACCTTTTGTTCTTCAGTTAAAAGGTTTGGGATCCAAGCGGAAACCAACTTTCTCAAAGTGAATTTATCATGTAGAGTTTGCAGCGGTGTTTTTTTTGACCGACATCTATTTCTCTTACCCTAAATTGCAACGCGGTTTAGGTAGAAGTTATAGGGACACTCAATTTTGGGCAGTGCCATCCCTCCTTTGTTTGATCTATGCTATGTGCGAGTTCTGACGTACATAAAATTTATCAAGTTGTCTTATTTGCATTATTTAAACGTATTGCATTGTTGACGTTTTGCTAAGAACTTTAGAAAACTGGTGGATTATTTTGCCAATAAGTCAAACTATCTTTTGGGGAAAGTGTGCATGGGAAGATTAAAGTTAAAGAATTGTACATAGTACAGGGGTAGTCCGGAAAATTTCCACCCTGATACAGGACAAATGCTGTTTTTTCGCTCCTGTTATTGTTTTCTCTTTTCCACGATAGCCAATTAACGCAGCATCCTGACCGTCCCAAAAAACGCACCATAACTTTCCAAACCGATGGAGCAACGTTCGCCTTTTTCAGAACCGACTTCCGACTTGTCCATTTGTACTGATATATTTTTATTGACTTTAATTTACTATTATTAATCTGCGCCAAAACTTATTTTGCTTAAATCGCTTTGGAAAGCTTTCGAATTCGTTCGCACAGCCCGCTAGTTCATGCCCAAATTTTCAAACAATATATGATAAGCACGCTCTTTCGAGATGGCTACAGCCTCTGCTATCTCTCTAACCTTACTTCGACAGTCGTCTAGCACCATTTGGTGAACTTTTCCGCTGCTATCGGTAATGGTACTACCATTGACTGACACGAACGACTCTTTAACAACGTGGTTGACATTTTTGAAACTATCTTTCAACACATTCGCAATTAATGTAATATATTAGTATCATGTATAATAATTGCGCATGCGTTGAATATTTTTAACGAGTAACGCCATCTTCATGTTGAGGCTTAAAACTGCTCAGACTACCCTCGTACATCTTCTGTATATTCCCATATCTCATCATGTTGTGGTACGTTCTGTGTTATTAATAAGTATGCATCTTTTATCGTCAGTAGACGGAAAAAAAAAACTAATTGGACGCCAATGTGGTCAAACATTCGCTTATTACATGCGCATGAACGTTGCACAAAGCTAGCCGGCAATTGAACTATAATTTCATGCTATTTGCGTCCCGTGTGAACCTGAAATGTCTTCGCGTCGCCGCCATACCCAGTGGCGTAACCGAACATAAACCATTTTATTGTGATACACATCGTATGCGTTAAATGCCTCGGCCATAAACTATTCGTATTTATTAATTGCGCTGAGCATAAATTCTGTTACGGTTACGCGACTCTATGAGAAACCTGCGTGCTTCCACTCTGTGCCGCACTAAGTAAGTATGCTGTACGTGCGCTCGTTGGATGTATGTATCTCTTACGTACCATACTCCGCTCTCTAATATCGTTCTATTGTTGCGCTTTTTGCCGTACCGGTCGAGCACGTTCAGTCGCCTCTTTTCTTTTTCTCTTCTTCTATTTCTTCGCCGCGTGTTTCGAGATGCGTGCGATGCCGAGGAATTTTATCGTAAATTTCATAGTACGGTCGCATTTACATACAATTCGACTTCAAATTGCTTACGGCTTCTTTTTGTCTTTTGTGCGTCTTCCTGTATTGGAAATAAATTTGTCATCTAGGGGACAAATATATTTACCTTACCATTAAGATGGTAGTAACTGGTAAGCTTTACAGGAAACTCGTTTAGAACGGTTGCCATGAGGATATTTTTATTTTGGATCTAACACCGGTAATTGCTGGAAGATGTTTTTAAGCTGCTTATATTTATCTCACCATTAAGAAAGTACAAACTCAGGAACTTGTTTAGGGCAATTATTCTGGAATAGATTCTGTTTAGGAGCTAAAAATAGTTGCTATTTGAAGATAGCATTAAAATGAGTTACTGTACTTACATATATAGGTCATTGCTGAAAGCGCACTTCGTGCACTGCCATGATTTAGGCTTCTAAAAATTTTCTGAAAGCAGTTCAGTTTAAACTGAAAATTATACTTCTAAAATAGGCAACTATTGCATATCGAGCAACGAACTGTTTTAAAATTAATGTGTGTCAATGTTCTTTCTAAAGAATGATCCAGTTTGAACTTTAGGATTTGTTTGCTGGCTAAAACACAAAATATCTGAAAAAATACACACTTAACATGGAATTTACTTTTGAATTGGCCTGATGATGTCTTTGTAGACACAAAACCGGTCACGATTTTATTATGTTAAATAATTTGTGGGGAAAAGATCCCCCTTATTTTACCTTATAAAAAACATAATGATTCGTCTGTAAACCATGTTTTTTTAGAAAAAATGCCAGTCGATCTTCACAATTCATTTTGTCTTGTTACAAGGAAAAATCTCTTGGCGGGTTTGTGCTTTATAACGTCAATAATCATGTATTTTCAAACTGCTAACCGCCTATTCCCTAATTTCATCATCTTTTTCCAAAATTCGCTGTAAAGTCCATTTGCTGATAACCAGTTATGTGACCCGTCTGCTAATTGATGTTTGAGGGCGCGCTTGCATTTGCAGCCACAGCAACGATAATCTTGGGGCCGGCCAGGTTTGCTACTCTCCTGTATTGAATCAATCTCCTCGAACTAAGCGGAGGTATCAGACGGATAGAAATAAGAGGTTAAGGAAGAATAAGAAGTTAAACATTTAGAGAAGCTTTGTTACTAAACACTCTAAGTGTCCAAAATTGTTGTCTTGTGAAACATCTTATTCTACACAGTACAGTCTCGATGATGGTGAAAGATATTTATCATCGATTTACTTCAATCTCAACTATTTCCTCGTTGTGTACGCGCCATTGTATTGACGTTCAAAGTATCAACCGTGATGATGAGTAACGGTTACGAAGAAGAGAATGATACCCGTACAACGAGCGCATAATTTTCGCATGCTGAAATTAGACCAGAACGTGGACAGTTCCCATACCGTTCGAACCGTTTAGCCGCGGCCGTAAGATTTGTCAGCATGTGGTTTTCAAATATGTCTCTCTAATATTTACACAAGTTACGGTCACGAGCTCTCGTCATTCCGACTCCGCCATGGATCAACACCGATACAATGGACAATCTCAAATACGTTTATTGTACCCATTGTGTTGCATGACGCTGATATCGTGCCTACCATTTTATGTCCGTTATGCTCGGAGAAAATAAATAGCTTTGTCGCGGTACCAGTTTTCTTTTTTATCTATTATGTTATTATTATAATGATAAGCATCTGTGAGAGTTGGACGTCGTGAAGTAACAAAACTTAAGAGCGAAATTTAACTTATAGGTCGACTCATGAATGAGTCGTACGATTTCCAGATAGATAATGATTAGCTATAGAAGGAAGACCAGGAAATAAAAACCGTTTGCTAATGGAAACCGTGATTAATAGATGACTTTCGTAATTAATCAATTCAGTAAGTATCAATTTCAATGTCTCAAGAAGCTAATTACTCATATTTCAGCATTTGCAAGCTTAACATAGTACAAGTTGCAATTGGAATTAATCGTACCTTTTTCTACCCAATAAATTGGTGCAAATTTTATAATAACGATTATAAAACATTAAAAGCTCGTGTATTGAGTATTCCAACTCAAAATACAAGTTTGATGAAGAAGAAACGTTTAAAGTTTCACAATGCGCAGCCTTTGCTGTGTAGTACGTAGTAGTAATTGGTGCCGCGTATGGGGCAATTCTCGAAACATTTTTTCCACTTTAAAGGCGGTATTTCCAAAACATGATTTTTCAAGACCTCAATTGCTCCTTGAGGTGATAAAAATTGCTGCACGCACATTTTTTGTTTAACATTCGGAAACCAAAGGAAGTCTTTACGTGATAGATGATGAATGCGAGCAATGAAACATTAATTAGATGTTTTTCTCCTTCAAATAATCAATGGTGTGACGTACTATGTGACAACTAGTACTAGCATGATAATAGGTGATGACTTCTGGCGAACAAATTGTTGTATAAGATTCAGCATTAACCTTCTCTAAAGCTTGTCTAATACAACGAAAGAATCGAGCAATCATTTTCTCGGAAGTGTTTTGTGAACAAACTTTTATTGGATTCGGTTCATCTGGAAACTCCCAAATAGTTGCCAACTCGTATGAATATATCCAAGTTTCGTCACCTACGTATAGTGTTGTTTACCGATTTTTTAAATTCTCGTGTTGAAACTTTTGAGCATTTTTATACATAAATTGATACGAGCTTTTTCGTGCTTTGGTCAAGACATGCGGAATCCATCGGGAACAGTGTTTTCTCTCACTTAACTGCGATCTTCAATATCCCTAAACTTACTTCAAATAAGCAGACGTGAGACTGTCCACATGATGAGACGTGACTGTGGGGATTCTATCTGGACGTTGTTGACTAAGGAAATGCCTATATAGCATGAAATTAACAAAAGACCTGTGGTGTAGGAACGATTTAGTCGTAGATGAGATAATGAAAGCGCTCAGCGCTGGCGTCGCCAAAACCAAAGTCCAGGCCGATATCAATTTAGAAGGCTTTCCAGTTGATGGAGTACGTGCAATGGATCTATTGTAGCCGTAGGATCTTGTTATCTACAACCCTAATATAAAATTGGGGTTATGCTGTGGTTATGAACAGCATGGAAATTGAAAAAGAATATTTAGAGAAGTTGCTACTACACAACTTAGAAATAATGTTGAAAGTTAATAAAAGGATCAACGTATTTGAAACAAAGGACCTCTTAATCTCTAAAGTGGATGAAAACAATTCCTTAATGAATAAGAAGAAAACCAATTAGAGCGTAGTTAGCCCAACATTAAGCTGCAGCAATAAAATATATTATCAGAAAACCATAACTTAAAAGTAGGATTCTAAAGAACCAATAAAATTTCTAAAAATAAAAAATAATAGAGACATTTTTAAGATTGTGTTTTAATGTATATAGTGCATTAAATAATAGGCCGCCAATGAAAATACAACCCCCTGAGCCTAGTGCTGCTTTCAGAAGAGTTAGGATAATCTATAAATCAACAACCTCGGTTAATCGAGGGAGAACAAACGGAAAATAAACAGCAATCTAGTGAAGTTAATATCACAATGGCTGTGACTAAAGTGCATACTGTAGTATTAAATATACAATATCGCTGCGTGGAGTGGCATTCAGTCAAGTGCGGCCCGAGAACTTATGTCAAAATATTCCTGGCTTTAACTCATTTTCAATTCTTCAGCGGCTTATATAGCCCCGGTCCCTGTCGTTTTATTAGGTTATCTCCAGGCAATATTACGCGTCTTCATTCATTTTACTAGAAACATGTATAGAATAAATCCTATTGGCTTTACTACTATTTCGCAGATTAAATATTACTCGGTAGGACGGCGTAAAGTCCACTAGGTTGAACGATTGCCGATACTCGCTAATGTTAGGCGCCAGATCGCGAACTCCAATGACACACTACAGGCTGTGAATGAATATCCAATATCAAGTATTGTATATTCGAAACGCGTATCGTAGTTGGCCGTAATGACCAGGGAAAATATATGAATGTTTCCCGCTGCAGCTATACTTGCATTATTATTCTTTCATTTCCTGGTAAAAAGCGGAGTGTTAACTACACGTTTCGTAGTACTAGAAGAATTTCAATCTTGTAACTTTAAATCCAACATGTTGAATTCTGCATATATCGCGTGTTTGGCGCTCATTCCTCAAGAATGTTACCGTAAATACCTTCGTCTTCTTCTATATACTATAAACAACTCCTATATAGTTAATTATTACATTATGCTTATTTTTCGCTTATTTTACTAATTATAAGCAAGGCTACAATTTTCCGTGAAAATTTCCTTTTTTCCGAAATCGAAATTTATACATACATACTTGTCACTTGAACATAAATTACGTATGAAATAACATACGTACCTCCCAACAATGGCTATCGCACATAAATCACATTTATTTATCTCGTCGCCATCAATTTCGCTAATTTCCTCCTTCTTCGATTACTTCGCGTTCTTACGTCCGTATACTACAGGTGTGTATACGCTTTCTCGTATAGATTAGCCAGCGAGCCGAGTGTAATACCACGAGACAAAAGAAAAGCGCCAATGCACGTCCAGTGCGCCACAACAGAGATAAACAGGTTGTATTGTAGGTCAAACAATATACGAATAACCGGCCTAATCTCGCGTCTATTGGCTATTCGCACAGGTATTAATTTAGTCTCGGGAATAAATTGTGATCCTCGCCTTGTACATGAATAAGAAAATGTCCCTGGACGATTGATGTGTGTGGAAACAAATTCGTAGTTATATGCAAATGGTAGATTAGCGTGTCTAAGTTTCTTTCGTGACCAATTCGATTAAAATAATTAATTAAAACGGTAATCCTTAAAATACGGTCGTCTCACATATATTATTTTGGTATAATGTAGGATTAGTTAAAAAAATCAAATAGGTAGAAATAGGTTCTACTTTGCATTTTACAGGTCCAAGATGCAATTTTAACACCTCTGTTTCATATGTTTCTATTTTTTCTGGACAATACTTGCTAAACTGAATCACATCTCGATGGGACAGAATAATTCGCTAACCGAAAATTTACATAAAAATAGCAACAACCCATATGTACATATGTAATATGCAAACTACCTACCATTCATCTACATCGCCTCACATAACTTAGTTGTAGCACGCCAAGATCTTTTCACGCGACTCCGAATTTACAGCGTTCCTGACGTGTACTTAAAATCTAACATGACCGAACATTTCCGTACTTGCATTGCAGTCAGAATCGATTATAAGGTATGTTCTCCAAAAATAGTAATGCATCACTTCACTTGACGGGAACACTTTCGAGCGGTCATTATTACAAATGACATTGTTTACTGAACATGCTGTTTATTTAGACATCTATAAGAGATGTCTTGACAGTGCACGAACAACTTGTACGCTACACTGGTATGTTCTCTGTACGTGTGAACCTGTGTTGGATAAGTTGTTAATCTGTAGCAGGGAAGGATGAAAGATTGGCAAGGTTTGTTTTGTTATTTAATAAACGAAATCTTTTAATTTAACCTCACGTAAGATGTGTTTCAATTTAACTCTCATTTAGAGAAACTATCTCAGATCAGGGCTTGCTTTTATTTGCGAGAAAGAAACATACCAGCCCGTAGGCAAATCACCAAGACCTGCTTCTATTTTCGCTCTGCTAGGATCTGTACTCTAACTACGGAGTGTTAGAAAAGGATCCTCGTTGTTCTATTGCATATTGGATCCCTCTCACGATCCATACATTTTCCAGATTTGTACTAGCCGCACAGTTTCCGTGGGTCGTGAGACAGATTTCTGTCAACCAAATGGATATCGAGAAGCTTACTTGTGCTGTACAAGAACACGCTCTATTGTACAATCCATTCCGACATCTATGGGACAAAGTAGGCGCCTAATTTAAAGTCTGCATGGGCACTTCTTTCACGCAAACACTTAGTTTGCCCACTTTTTCCTCTTTTTCGGTTAATAAGTACAAAATAGCCAGGTCCTCCCCCTCGGATTCGTAGATTAAGGAAAACTATAGTGCGCGTCCCTAAGGTGAGATTTGATTGCCTGGGCATGGTATTACTATGCGATACCTTGTCACAACTGCGGGCGTGAGAATACATGGAGTGGATGTGGGTATGTAAGTGTGCTGGGTTCGATTTGCGCCGTACTTTAGTATCCCGAAGGTTAACTACGATTAGCTATGCGTACAATGTGGCTCCTCGGGGGTGAACGATCCTGCAGTTCGAGTATCTTCTTCGGGAGTGAATTTTTTGAGTCGCCTGTCGGTTACCGTGTCTCCACCGCCAGTTGCTTAGAATAATCGGGTAAAATTTGCATTGTCTTAACTGAATGTTTCTTGTATACCGCTTGAGGTGGCGGTTCGTAATTGTGCACCACGGACGCCATTTCGTTTATACGTTAATAGCTTCGTTTCCATTGGAGACACGCTATATCTACACAACAGAGATTATTCTTCCTCTTAAGCAGGTGAACTTACCAACCGCGAAGTCGATGTGATTCTGTCAGGTGAATTTTTCGTCAAGTGTGGCTCCTAAGTAGCTTGCTGTAGTGGATCATGGCAAACAGTCGCCGTTTATGAAAACCTTTTTTGAGAAGGCAAACATTTTCACTGTGAGTCTCACAGCATTATTGATATGGATTCATTAATCTTGAGTGTCAGAGTGTCACTTTAGCCCACTATATCATCGGTATCTTAAAACATTGCTAGTATAAATTATGAAGGAACCCGTTGCCAACAGGAATCCCTGTGTTACACTAGAGGTCATCTTTAAAGGGTATGATGAGATCAGCCGCATCAATTTTAGACTTAAATTTTCAGAGTTTCATCAACTTAAAGCTGATGCAGTCGTACCAGGCCATGTTCAAGGCCCTTGTAATATCCAAAAAGATCGTCCCGGCGGTTTGTTTTTACTCCAATGATCTCGCAACGCGGGAGAAACTGAAGATCACTAGACAATCCAGCACGAAAGCCGAATTGCTTAACAGGAATGTAATTTACAACAAATATATTACATTAAAATCGAGAATCAGCGCTTCGTTTCCTTTCCTAAAACTTTTTGTTTTTATAAGAACTGCAATATCCGAACACCTTGTGGTGCATTATATGTATATTAACTCTAGCAGAAGCTTTAAATATGGTACTCAACATTATTTTGGGAATGCTTCTGTAACATCTAGTCTAGGAGTCAGACATCATAAAGTTTCTTTACATAACTCAACAATCCGATCAAAGTTACTATGTCCTTTTAATTTCATTTACGACGTAATTCGACGTACAAACAAACACGATTTCAGACCAGTGTAGACTGACCCCTACTAAGCACTATTAACTTAAAAAAAAGGATCAAAGACTTGTTTTCTGCACCGAACTCTGTACTACGTACTAAATCATTTTCAGATGCACTCTAGCGCTTTGAAGCCGACTATCCAAGCCGGAATTACATAAAGCAATTAAGAGCTGCACGTAGCGTTGTAGTTAATGTACGGTTCGAGCCAGAAAATTCACGTTAAACGGTATACGATCAGTGATTCTAGCGCTCATGTGGGCGTTCATTTAATATCCCTGAATAATTGTGTGCTGAGTTTAATATCATTTAAAGTAATTACAGCAACGACTCTCGTAATAACTAACAGTGAGGTTGTGTACTCGAACAGCTTATTATGTTATCTTGAAGGAATACTTATGTGTTCTATCGTAATATCGAGAAAATCGTCTTTAAGAATTGGCACATGGATTCTTCTAAAGCTCTCTAGTTTATTTTGAGAAACCGAACACATCGTCCAAATATGTGCAGATTTCTAAAAACACCTGGCACTAGCATCCTCTGCGACTAAAATTTTTGGGATGCGTCTTCGTGATGATTCCAGCGTAATCAAAAAGCATAAAAAAAAGAAACATATTACATTTGCAACTTTATTTATTACATTTCTCTAAGTAGAAAATCTACGCTGTTGCAGAATGCTGCACGGTTGCATTTCTTCGCTATTCATTACACTTGTGTCCACTCAAGCAAGCGGTTCTATTTTTAGCGGAGGAAAACATTTTTCTCGCTTTTTTCGCTCAAATCTTACGCACCTCTTAATAGTTTCCAAGAGACGTCAGCGTCTCACGTTATACTCATTCGTTTACTCGATTTATGACATTCTTGCGAGAGATGAAAGCCACTTGTGGCATTGCGGACACACAAACGCCGCGCCGTAATAATTTCACGCGTTTAAGTGGAAACGGAACGTCGCAAAGTGGAGAAGTGGTGTATGTTTCTCGAATACGTCCTGCAACTCATAGTTCCGACAAATTTCGAAGCAGTGGCATTGGGAATTACTTCTTAGTAGTAATGTTTTGATATTAACGCAAACGTCATATTGGGCAATTAAAACTTTAAAAGTACAAAGAAAATGTATAAACTATAAAATGTTGGGAAATATCTTTTATATAATAAATATTAAATTTTAAATTTAGAATCAGAATCGAATCAAGCCCCGGGTGTTGCTAAACTCGATGAATTAAAGTAAATAAGGCAATGTAAGTACAAATTGAAACGGCTATTAAACCCATGTAAGACCTAAAAAAGTTAAAAATCGAAAACTTCAATTTACAATTAGTGTAAAGTTTGACAAACGTCGAAGTGCTTAAATGTTTGCTGTTCTTTTTAGAGCTTCACTTATAGCAAAAGCAAAATTAGGAGAGAAAACGCTAAGCAACGTTTTTGCCTAGCCGGCGTCATCAACGTTGTTTTGAGCATATTCTCTACCTCACATTGCCATTTTTCTCTCAGCTTATACCACCCTCCTCGAAAATGATACCACTTGGCGCCATTTAATACACCCGCGTGCTATCTACAAGGCAGCCACAATGTTATATTTGTTTTGTTTTTGTTCAGTATACAAAGCTGTCAACACTCCATTGTGGAGTTTGCATCCGCTACACTGCTATAGTACTTGCCTCATGCTACTTATCACTCCAAACCTGTCGCGTCTTTAGTTACTAACTCAAGGTTTAAGATTCATCGCTCCTCTTATTTTCTGAATGAAAATCTGGTCCCCATAACCCAGACAGATTAACGCAAACATCTCGAAAAATTAACAGTCGCAGCGGTAGTCTAAAATGGGATAGAACCCGAAAGCTGGAAGTCTAAGAACATCAGAATAATCTAGGAAGGAAAGTTCGTTAATGCTAGAAAAGCTGGAGAAATAACGTCGAGAGTCTTTGCTCCAATGGTGTAAAAGTTACAAAAATATTGAAATATCAAAAACCAATAAGTTAAGTTTGGTAAAATTTAAAAAAGTTCTTTTTTCCAAAATATTTGCATTCAAAAGTTGAATTTATCTCAAGATGTTCTAAAAAACTGGAAATGGTATTTCCCATATATACCTCCAAAATCAAACTTTCTATCCACGAACATTCCCACTTCTCACCATTATTTTGCTTGTTTGAGATATACCATAAATTGAGCATTTGGGCGTTTTTTAGTAGTCCTAACTAAATCAATTTAATCTTAATTTTCGTTCAAGGAAGATAACCCCAGCAGGTGTATTGTTTGCTATTACTATCCTTCAACGGTATTCTTATAAAAGAAGCCCTTGCTATCAGAAGAAACCTGCTTTATAAGAAGCAATTTAAACTTAACTTCGCCCCGTCACGGCATACTTGCTCTCACGGAGAAAATATTGTATATTAAATTAATTTATTCATATTTGCTTTATTTAATTATTTAAAATATAAATCTAGACACTAAGGGCAAGGACATTTAACTTCTGAAGTGTGATAGCGTGAATATGTCATTATCGTCTGCCTACTTGTTTGCCTGCAGTTTCAACCAACAGGTGGTTTTGAACCCATTGAGGGAGACTCCGTCATACATATATCTGTCACTGTAGTCGCTTGCCAGAAAGTTATTATTTTCCCAGAATAAGAACGAAAGAAGTCGTATGTATATTATACATGTACAATACTTACGTATGCATATTAGTTGACGAGTTCGTGGCTGGTGCTGTTGTATTACATTTTTTTAATAACATGGGTGGTATGTGTTGTGTGTTTCTTTGTTTACTTTGAATGAATAATCGCTGAATAAAACCGTCCATTTTACACAATTGTTGAGCCCAGTCAATATATACAATTTAAGCCTTTGTCAACGTCGTGGTCGACTTTATTGCCAGTTTATCAAGACATCGACATCAAAACTAACGTAAAAGAGGTCATATTACGAGAAGCATAATTTTAAAAGCAAGTATTTCTGAATTATCATCAATATTAATTGTTACTGTTTTTGTGGATAATGAACTGCAGCCTTTATTTCATTAGATGAAGTGGATTGCTCATGCTATAATTATCTAGTTGCTTCAAAACTTGACTTCTGTCTTGACAAAATTTATAAAGAAGCCCAACCCCTGTGGTCCGGACTTTTGGAGGAACTATTTACATGGTTCTCGTCAATCCATTCTGTAGTAATTCCAATAGTGTACAATGAGATATTATCTTGTTGAGAAATGAAATTGTTTCTTGCATCGAACATTTCTATAGACGACAGCTCTCAACTTGTCACCTTCTTTGTCTTAGGATTTCTGTCAAAAAAGAAAATTGATTGTTTTGCAGGCTTCCATGGCAGTGACAATAAGATTTTGTCCACATTCGGCCTCATGCCACCTGATTAATCAAAATGTTGATTCTACTATAATCAATCTCAGTTTTTTGACATTGTTATTCTTGTCTTTGCCCAACGTTTTATTATCTTTTATAGCTTCTAACACCAAATTATGTTAACGCGCCACACACTTATGTATTTGAATTAGATAATAAGTGCAAGCTATTGCAATTGTACGTAAAAAGAAACGAATCGATAGCATTTAATAATACAATTTAGCAATCTTATTTCTTTGAGTAACATTCCAACAAGAATCTCAAATTGTAGCCTCAACGTTGTTATCTCGTTCTTCGACCTAAATCCTTCATCCTACTACACCACGTCGAACGTATTGCATCCGTACTGTGAACTTCATTTATCAAAAGCCATTTATCTTATATTATTTAATTCCTCGAGACGTTTGGATAATATATTACATGATTAGTAGGATTCGTTGAGTACATTTCGTATTTCAAGCGTAAGTAGTTCATTGTACTCCCGACAGAGCGCTCTAATATTCACGCATCACGCCCACTCATATAACTGTGTATTATTGTTGAAAAGAATTGATTTTTTTTGACTGGGTATTGCCTTATATAAGCTACCGTGGGTGTAAATTTCAGACTGGGAAGATTAAGAGGTGTAACACTGTAAAATAACGGCACTGTCGTGAATTTCAAATAGATGCCTTGGTCGCCTGATATACTTTCACTGCATTGTCTTTTGTAACGCACCGTATGCGCATGGACATGGTACTTCATTACCTTCAGAACAAAAATACATT
The DNA here is from genome assembly GCA_902655005.2 of Marronus borbonicus. Taxonomy (NCBI): domain Eukaryota; kingdom Metazoa; phylum Arthropoda; class Insecta; order Coleoptera; family Scarabaeidae; genus Marronus; species Marronus borbonicus. The sequence goes on from LR737385.1 coordinate 2,160,050, forward strand.
GGAGCTACACTATACAAGCGCAAGCATTGTGCAAACTGTGTAATATCACGCTAACGTAACAAATTTAGATTTATCGGTTCTACTTTATCTCTATTTAGATACCTTACAGCATCACGACTTCCATCCTATAATCGAGATCTATATCGGCTTAACCTCATTATTCTACGGGGATTGCGGTTGTATAGCTAACCGAAATATGATATCTGTCTTATAATGTATCTTAATAAAACCAATTAAGGAAGTACTTACACACGGTTACCTCAAAAGGTAATACCCGGTATAGGTACGTGCCGTCGCAATTTCTAGATATTGATATTGCTTCCTCTTAGGTAAGACACTGTTTATTGCACCGCGGCATTTTCTGCCATCGTTGTGGTTATAGTTTGGTTTCACCGATTTTATTGTTCTCGAGCGCAAGAGTAGCATAAGGACTATGTTATTTCACCTGGATACTGTTTCTTGCTGCGTTTATTTCAAACATTTATAGACAATCTGAATTCAAAGTTTTTCTAGTTTAATTATTAATTAATAATTTTACGACAAGATACAATTCAACCTTCCTTTTCGCTTAAAAATACGATATCACAGCTTGTAATGTGCGGTACGAGTTCGCGACCTGAGGTCCACTTATTTGATATTAGCGAGCATCGGGGACCATACAATGTGGATATTTTCTACCGGACTTATCTAATTTGCAAAATTATGATGAAGGCAAAATTAAATTAACTCTCTACATGCCCGTGAGAGAAAGTTACATTTATGACGAACAGTTACGGTTATAAGAATAGACCAAAGTTATTTAGCCGTTTCCTCGGGATTATCGTTGGCTGGAGGTAGATTTACCTAATAAAACGCTAACAATAAGGAGAGGGATCAAGGCTCTATATAAGTCACTGTGGGTACCGAAGAAAAGTCCAGAACAACCTAGCCAGAAGTTGCTCGCTTGACGAACTTTTTTGCTTTGTGCTATTGGTTACTATTTATACACGTTATTACCATACTTTAAGATTTATGTAACACATAATTGCAATTTGATTGTTTACTATAGTACTTCATTTGTTCAGTGTCACTGCTTGCAAAAATAGATAAATTTGTTTATCTATCTAATGTAATTGGAACTTCCACTTTATTTAAAAATAGTTTGGGTTAATTTATTATGCAACACATTTAATAATGGCTTCTCATCTCCTTGATTACGTCTCACGTATATAACAATTCAAAATGATTAGTTTCACAGAAAACATCGCCAAACTTATCACTACATAACAAAGCAACGCAAAACAAAATTCCTCACTATGAAAGTATTTTAAATAACTCTTTATTACAATCTGAGGAAAATTGTGACAGATCATCATCACAGCTAAATCAAAACAAAAATCCTCGTGAGATGAACTACCTAAATTCATCAACAATGCCCAACAACGTCGATCAGTCAATGTCTACTCAATCAAATTCTGTCAGGGCACAGCCATTCTGGTCTCTTTCTCGGATTCCTCAATGGCTTACGAGATTAGTCTGAAAAGTGTCTCTTTGGACAAATCTTTAAGCCTATGAAATAGAACAAGGTCGCCTGGGACCAGATCTGATGAATAGGGTGGGTCGTCTATCATTTTGATCCTTAATTCATAAATGTTTGCCATTTCGACTACTGGTGAAACGACGGTGTGTTATCTTGGCAGAACAAGACTTTCTTTCCTTTTCATCATTTGCGATTTCAACACTTTCTGCTTCCAGTTTATCATGTGATGATGCCTCCGTTATTATTTTTTCTTTTTCAAGATTAAGTCTATTAACACTGTAGCAAAAAAACCGCCTTCGCCTTTTTCTTAGCCGATTCACCCTTTGCACTTCACTGTTTCGACTGTGTGTTGGCTTCAGGAGTTTACTAATATATACAAGTTTTCACTAGGGTTATTAATTAACCCTAAAACTACGACTTATTTCGCGTAAACTACTTCAAGGGAGCCTTGGAAATGTTCATTGGAATGCGTGTTTGGTTTCGAGTAAACAGCACGGCACGCAACGCGCGGTTCGCTTTTTTATGCTGAAACCATCACTCAATAAATGACAGATACCTCCTTTCTTCTTCTCTGTTATTGGAAAGTATCGGGAATATTGGAAGGTATTAAAATATTGGAGTTATTGAAGTAATATTGCAGTCAATGTAATAATAATGAATCTTCTTGTATAATTTTATACTGTTAAGTAACTTTACCCGACGGTACGAATTGCTAAATGGTCATGCATTTTCCACTAAACAAAATTATTCATGACATGCGTGATTACAGTTACTTTACCCAAAAGAACAGTAAAATTTACGGCTTAACTACTAAAATTTATGGCAATTTATATTGCAATCGTGTTAACCAAAGCTCGTGGAGTGTATACACATACTCACAATTGTAAAACACAAGTCGAATGTAGGATACTATAAAATCTTAAAGTTCTGCAATAATCTTTCACCGTGGGGGATCGTAATAAACCTCGGAAAGACAAACTTTTCAACTGATTTAAAAAAAATTGATAGTCGAGAAGATTAATATGAAAACCTTATAACATTCTAATTATCTGCATGAATATATTTGCAATTGCATATAGTACCATGGACATATCCACCCATCTCGCCGGCCATCATGTGGCAAATTCGACGTGTACAATTTACCCGCAACGTTCTACATGAATAAATTTAATTTAGCCGCGACTCGAACTTAAATTATTTCGAGTTCACGACGTGTACGTAGTACATATATGCACGGTGCAACCGTGGTAATGAACATACAGCGAGAAGAACTGACAGTGATGTGCTCTCTGAGAGCACTTACGTCGACTGAATACATTCCTGCACACATAGTTGTCATGCTGCGTTAACTTTCGTTTAAATTTATGGTATCCGCACGCCCGAAGACGTGTTTCGATAGAAAAGAACACGCATTAAGCGGTATGTAAATAACTGCACAGAAGGGAATTTTTCGCTGAAATTCGCCCGAGCAGATAGCACGACGGGGCCGCGCTCGAGCGACGCTTTTCCTCTACGCACACGATGCGGGCAAGTTAATTACGATGTTGTTGACTGGCTTTATATGTAATTGATAAGTGGAACACCAATTTATCCGATAACGAAAACCGTATTATTTTGAGTTTTTCGAGACGTAAATTACGAATACGGACGATTGTATTTTCATAACAAGGATGTTGTTTTAATGATCGAACTATCGGGAATATCGACCTACATTCTTATTAAAATATAGCTCACACTGTACATAATGTTTCTTCGTATTTAAATTGTTCTGATAAGAAGGCATGTTACTTGGAAGCTGATGAAACAAACAATTCTGGCGGAAACGATTAGTAATATGTTATGTATATTTTTCTATTACCACGTGTCTGATGTAATAATTATTATTTCATTTAGAAGTGTTTTTCTTTCTTATCCCCTTGGGCAGTTCTTACTCGAAATTCGGATAGTTAGTAGTCCGCGGTTTCAACCCGGAAACCCAAATTCTTTAAAAGAAAACAACGACTGCGGAAGTCTACAGCAACATATCGAAATCCGTATGTGGTCTACAAAAGAGCGGATGTCAACAAATCAAAACACTTCGAACTGGCTAAACACACAAAAGAACAAAATCAGGTGAAGGCATTCATATCAGACTCGCTAAAGATAACAAAGGCAATGATATCTTTCAACCAAAAAGATCTCAGAGTACTAGGGAAGATATTCACATTTCAAAAATGATTTCAGGCACATACTGAATTCAAGGAAAGATCTTAGAGTAATGTTAAGGTTCGTCGAAAGTCCCTTTAAATTGCAGTAACTAAAGGCAGTGATTCCATTGCCTTATTACGAAAAATGCGACATTTATTGGCGAATAAGCTATACTATCTTGATCTCATTTTCTATTAATTGTTTTCAAGATTTTCCAGAAAAAGCATGGACGAGCGTACAACTTCCTGGATACAGCGTAATAGCAGTACTATAAAAACCTTAAGCTTTTTCTTACTATTTCATACATTTTTGTAATAAACGTAATTCAAATGTACCTAAAAGACAATATAATTCGCTTAACTTTTCAAAAACAACTCAAGAAATACAAATTTAGAAAAATAGTTTCTCGATTAGGTTTAAACTTGGGCTTACAATCCACAGGTTTAATCAAAACAAAAACCGAATCTTAAATTGGTCACAAGGAATAAGTCAGGAATTGACCTTAAAATGTTCAGTAAATTGTTAATAGACAACAACGTATCTTTGAGCTATTGATTTCAAAATAACAAACGAAGGTATACAAACCCGTGTACTATTCTTGTCTAAGACATGTTTCACAAAGTTAACATGCGACAAAGGCACGAACCGACATTACGTTTGCTATTGTTACACTTCTAAGAAAGCGTAAAGCCCGCATGACAGTCTACAAGCGAGATTTGCATTCAGGTAATTTTTACAGATCGTCAGTAATCATGTCGGGAATTTTTACACGCTGGAAGTGTTGCATTGATGCATTTACATGGAAGAATTTCTAGGCGGATGTATGTAAACATTATGTAACATCTTATGCCTATGGCAATTTATATATCGGAGATGCAGTATGCTATCGAGATTTTGCATCAATTTACATATTCAGACAGATGGGCGTAGGTCGATTCAACTGTAAATGCAATCGTGAAGCTAGCTATTCAATATGCGGTTTGTTAGTTTCCATTTCATGTACAGTTTCCTATTTATAGATTCTAAAAGATGCGATTTGATTTGTTGTTTCGGAAAACTGAGCATAACACCCATTTTGCAGATTGATCAGACATTTCAAAGGAATGCCAAGAAGAATATATAAGATCCTAATTCCACCGGAATTATGTAAACTCTACCGACTACAAACGTATGCGTTACTACGTAGACTATGTGGAGAATACAAATCTAATTAATTCGAGCGCTTTATACCTTTATTGGTGACAATGAAAGTCTTGGAAGAATTGTTCGGAAGGTAGGATGAACAAATGAATGAAATCAAGTAGATTCAAATTGAGTGGTATATGTAGACCACGGCGATTGACTGTGAATTAGGAATTGCATCTTTTGCATTATTTTTAGAAGAACCAAATTAAAAAAGCATTTAATAACCCCTTTCCATTTTCGAAATCCGTAAATATCAAGTAGTAAGAGTAATGCCTGGCTTTTCTTAGATTGCTCTTCAAAGATTCTAAATAATGTCTCGCCGAGACGACTGTTGGCCCGATGATGAATAAATAAGCACCAAATTTCAATTGAATTACTTCTCAGTTTTCCCGAAGTCAAATAATGACGTTTGCAACATAATTAATATTTGAATATTACATAAATTTGAGTCTGTGTATGAAAAAACCCTAAATGCTTTTCTTACATTTGAAGCTTGTCATAACTTCACCAACTTTTTGGTGTTAAAATGGTATGTGTGAAGTGTTATTACCACGTCCTCACCATAAAGAGCGAAGGGTAGCTGATTGGCACCTGGATGGGAAATGGGATAACTATGCAGATCCAATAGAAGAAGTTAGGGAAAATAGCAGTAGTATCCGCATTTACAAGATTGGTTGATTTGGTTGATCTGAATGTTGGAGAATAACTTTATAAGTTTTCTTTCAACTCATACCTCTTTCCACGCAAGTGCCAATTATTACCCAATATGGTGACCCGAGATTGTATCGGACCACGATGGCATAGCGCCTAACTCTACCATAGTCATGAGCAGGCTCTTTTACCATGGACCACCGAGCTGTTTAAACAGAATTATGGAACAACCAACTTGTATATTACCTTATCTATGGAGAAACTACAAAGGAGTTGACCGAATAAAAGTACATAACCCTCGGTTATATTGTACTTTTAACACATATGTACATCCAATTATTTCTCGTTTCTTTGCAACCACCTAGTGTTTATATATTGAAGTTCGTTAAAATTGAGTTAGAGGTAGTAATGGTATACACAATCTATTTTGCAAGAAATCTATTTCCGAGACACATGTTTTTGTCAAAGTTACAAATAAACATTAGAGAGAACAACACATAAGTATCGGCACCCTCCGCTCCACACAAGTTTAATTTATTATATAGTAATATAATAAATAGTCCGGGACGGCCGATTCGAGGACACGAATGGTTCTCATCATCAACCGGTGCCCGAATGCGAAGAGAACGAAAGAGAACATCATTATTTGTAATTGTGTCTCAATTAAATTCCTTAAATCTACTTATTTGTTTATTTATATGTCAACTGGAAACTCTTTCTAACCTAGATAAATAATAACAGTACAACATATTATTTTACAATTATTTGCAATTATTTCATCGTAGGTTTCATTAACTAAATAAATTGTGAACTTAAAATGGTATTGAAAGTACGTAGTAATTTTATTCCTCATGTAAATTATAAATGAGATAAGCATTCGAAGTTGTTTGTTAAAAAACAATTGAACGAGGCATTGTTATGAGAAATCCATTTCTTTTTATTGATGAAATCATTTACAGCAAACGTAATGCAAGGAGAGAAAAGACACACTACTCACAGATATATTTCTGCCTATGCAGTGTCATCAGCGTGCTTCCGAGAGTATTTTAACTCTATCTTGTATCGCTGTTACCTCACAGTTAATGCCACAAAATTTCGAAACGATGAGCCCTTGACGCCCTCTACTGCCAAAAAGCACATACCGTAAATGCTTCCATCAATACCATGAGGAAGCTATTTTAGCATTTTTTTTTTATTGTTTCTAGGCATTTCCTGATGTGTTCTGTTATATTTTGCCTGCTTCGATTTCAATGGATCACTATCCTTCCTTTTATGTTACAATCATTAATTAATTGTGAACATTAGTCCTGTAAAATAGTTCAAATTACTAATGCAGTGGTATTTCCTCTGAACCTTTCGAATTTAGTACTAAAACAATTGAAGCAAATTTTTGTGTAGTATTTTAAATGGTACTCCAAATATATACCGGGGTCTCCCAGACTTTATTGCGCAGCTAATATGGTGATTTTTTTAATAGATGGAGCATTATTTTTTACGAAGTTTCAACCTAGGAATGTGCTTCCAAATGCATCTTATGATATTAAAAGAGGTGGCACACAAATTTTTTAATTATCAACATTTTCTTTTTAATGGCGATATTCTCTCTCGAATACTTTAACCTTGTTTCTCTCTTTATAACCGTGTACTGCTTACTTATTTATTTTGTAGCGTCTGGATGTTATTTAATTTTTTCACTCACAATAAATTGCAAATATCGATCAAATTGTCCTCCTGTCCCAACGACGTATAAGGCATGTCTGAGTTATACTCAGATAACATCCTTCACATAACACCAAAAGAAAAAATTGAGGGGTGTCAGGTTTGGAGATCAAGCTAGTCATCTTAAAAGACGCCTGCTGCCACTCTCAGAATCTTGAAACGTACGATTTAAAGAAGTTGTAATTACTGCGCTATTATGTGGTAGAGCATTTTCAGTTTCCTCAGTTCCCTCCCTAAAAGTTTTGGCAAATTTTCAGCTTGAAAATTTTCCTCCGTAAAAGTAACATTGTAAAGACATGGTTCAGTTGGAACGGCCGTTGAAACAAATAGAGCAAATGACAGATTATAGCCGATTAAATATGATTTAATGTAGTAAAAATATGAATTCTCACAGAATAAATAATGATAATTAATGATATAAAAAGAAAATTTTGCTAGGCCGCAGCATTACTATCTGCCGCAAGAACGAAATCCATTGACACGTGTGTGCTCTTAAAAGTCGTCTCAACTATTTAGATATGTATTCCTGTGAAGTTTAATTGTTATTAAAAACGGTATTTTACAATATTATATGCATTTACCATTAAAATGAAACTTTTATGAAAAAGCTACAACTGTTCATTTGTTAAATTTTGCCGATGTAAATTGGTAAAATGTAAGACAATAAGAAAATATTTTATTTTTATATTTTAAATATTAAGAAAATATATATAAGAAAATATTTTATTTATCTTCGTAATCGCTAAGATTACTATGTATATAAGTGTTGAAAACATATTTTTACACAACTTTATCAAGAATCACGTGCTTACACATACATTAACGGAATCCCTGTAGCTAAGCTGATCTCCCATGGTGTTTATCTCGAATATATATTCCCGCATATGAAACCTACAACTCAAAACGACGGCTACGCTACCGATTGGTCGGCCAAGAAACGATCGCCGCCAATCCAACATTGAAATGATAAGATAAACATGGCATCCTTATTCTTCAGCGATAACGCCGGAATAAACGTTTAGTCTATATTCTGATATGTCGTTAAGCGCGACCATAATTCAGCATAACAACATTGTAAGTAATGAACTAGTGTCACGGTTAATTAACAGAAAATTCATTCTCTAGTTTCCTGTTTGGGCGTCTCTGATAAACGTAAGTACATAAACGGAATAACCGCTTCTAACATATGGCCGAATCGAATCCGGTGAGATTTATTCGAATTGTACTTTATGGGTCAACGCAATGAATACAATGTGATGAATAGTGTTCCATTTAGATCCTTACGCTTCGCTATATACAGTTAGATTAAATTTATGGGAAGAGAAATCAAATATATTTGATTTTATTATCTTGTTTAATAATAAAAGAGTTGTATGTAAAGAAGCAGCACAGTGAATATAACATAACCTTTTGTATATTTTGTATATGGAATGGAGACGTTACAGTACGATTTCCATGTAATAAACTTGTTAGAAAATACTGTTTGGAGAACCTTTTATTTTAGAAAGACTTTATCATCCATATTTGTTTCATAAAGGTAATATCATTAATCACGAATGTTTATTATATTTTTTGTTTAATAAATATAATTGCGCATTCTAATTCCAGGGATAGGTATTTGTTTGATAAAGCTTCTCCATTAAAAGTTTAAATATTTCTTCTTTTTTTCTTTTCATACTCTTCAATAGTATGTCACAATCTAATATTTTCGATCTATAAGGAAACTTCCACAAAAGATAATTTACGGCGTGTAACGATTACGTTGCTTACAGATCTTCCATAAATTTGAGTAGAATGCTCAATTATAAATGTTCCGGTAATCCACAAACAAATGTTCCCACTATGTAAAAAGATGAATTTTTATGACGTCTTTGCTCTAGGTTGTGTATACGTCGATGCATCCGTAGCTATTTTATAATGATTTCGGATCCTAGTTACAAAATTAAAGATAAACGGCAAACTGTAAAAAATTATTTTTTGATGACGTCAGTAATTGGATAAGTGGAGGGATAGTTTTTAAGTTTTCACGGAAACACTAAACAATAGGTACAAATCGTCTTATTGTTTTTCAAAATGTCCACTTTTGCATGCATTTGAACTAATTCTCATTTTTCACTCTGAAGCCAGTCTCTCAAAACATGGCTTCTCAAGGCTTTAAGTGATAAAGCTGCTATCCACACATTTTGTATTTGATATGCGGAACAAGGAACTTAAATAGGTCGTTATGCGCCAAATGAAGCGAATACAGGTAATGAGCCCATGGTTTTCTCCCTAATAAACATGCTGTGAGATTGCGAATTGTTTTTCCTAATCTCGTCGATGACTTCTGGCAAACATATTGTTGTATACCAGTCAGTATTAGCTGTTCGCATCCTCCAAAGCAGCGCTTGTGATATGTCCAATACACCTGCTATATACGGATTTTAACGTTCTTCTACCGAATCTTTTGAGCTTTTCTGTGATGCAGTCTTCGATATACTCAACGATGTCTCTATCTCACAGGTCACATACCGATCCTCTCAATTATGCTCTATACAGCGTCGATGTTTTTTAAAATAACCGATTTTGGTTGACCTTCACAAAATTCATCACTAACGGAAGCACGACCACAAGGAAATTCTGCAAACCAGTTGTAAGCAGCCATTTCTGAAGCTTCTTCATTACCAAAAGAAATTCATGGCGTTGTTATTGTCTTACGCTTTCACTAAAGTCGTAAGGAATCATCCAAGGATGATAATCCTTACATAGAAGTTTCAATTTTTTTCACAAAACTGCTTCTTTTAAAGACTCAGTTAACAAACTACACCGCCCATTTCTATGCTATTACTGCTTCAACAATAAAAATCAAGCGACTACTGCTACTATTATTTTATATTCAGCTATAGTTTCGAGGGATGTTTGTCCTCTAAACTTAATATTTTATAACTTTAACCTTGAAATTTCTGAAAAAGAAATACATAATTGGCAGAAGATCGTTGCAATACGTCATTATATTTCCGAAATATTTTTTCGATATATTTCTCTTCCTTTGCAATTGTATTCGCTCTGCATACACTCTTTTAACGTCTGTGTAATATAGACCTCCGCCGTAGCTATTAAGTTTATCGTGGTTCTTAAATGTTGTATTTAACATTTGAAGACGAAAAAGTAGGCTGGCAAATCTATGCTATATGGCAATTCGATTTCTTCGAAGATACAATGACAAACCGCAGTCTTTTGTAAGCTTGCGCAGTGTTCTTGCATACTTTGAAGAGTCTGAGATAATTCACTAAACTAGCATAATATGCTCCAACGGAACGGACCGAAAATGTAATTATTTTGCCTCAGTAAGTGGTGGTCTAAAATATATTTGAAAGGCTGAAGGCCAAAACGTTACGCTGTATCGATTCTAGTTTTGTTTTGAGATAATTCTGATAAAACAACGCCTCATGTTCAGTGATGTAGGCCAAGGATGGCCATTAATTATAATAGTTTCAGAGGCAGCGGTGGGGCGTTGTAGTGATGGTATATCTGAAAAAAGATCTTTAAAAAAATGCAATTGTGAAGGTAGCATCATTATACTCTCGTTGAGACCACTAACGTTTATGCACATTGGAAATTAACAGTATTAATTTAAGTTCAGTAAGTTAGTGTTCTGCACTATTTGCATTCGGCGATGATCTAGTGCATCCAAACATTGCAAGAAAAATTGCGAGCTGAAAGACGTCAGCAATTTTAGTGCACAACAGCAATCTCCCTGACATAGTGTTATTTTAATACTGGAAATATCGAATGATTTATGAATTTGTCGCCTGCATATATTTGTATTCCGCAATGGTTGACAACTTTAGGCAAAAAAATGTTGAAAATAATAGCGATCCCAAGATCGAACCTTGCGAAAATAGACGAACATCTGATGTAACGTTATTATCAACTAAATCCTGTATTAAATGGGAAATTGATAGTGACGTGTGATAACTATAAAAGTATTCGTCAACAACATTTTTCTTGAGTTTTTGCTTGTTTTGTAGTTTTTTTACAATTCTATTAGCTGTCTTTTATTTTGGTAAATTAACACAAACTGACGCTTAATAAAGCGAATAAGTGTATGGTCCCTAGTTACTACTTGTTTGAATAGATTAATTTCTGCAAGGTAATCTAATAAATTTCGGAACGGGCCATTAAATAATGTCCAAAAGATGCAGGTACATAACTATATTTTTCTACAGCCAAAACCTTTGAAAGTTCAGTTCAATCTTTACGCAGAATCTTCGCATCTTGCCTTGCATACATTTAATCCAACCGACATTGTTCACCGTCATGAAACCTCATGTTTACACACAGACAAAGTAGAATACCCATGCAAGCCCTGAGGTGCTGTATTCACAGCTTCGTAAAAAAAAGTAAGATTTACCTACCCACGTATTGCGCAAGTGCATTTTAACTGAATCTATGCACGAACATAAACATACATAGTGTAGTCCTCTCTAAAGCAACACACCAGTGCATGCTCTCTTGTAATATAAATGTCTCTTTACACGTAACTTATGATAATCATAAATAAATTGCGATAGAACTAGAAACATAAAATAAATACGTCGTCCGCTAAATAATACCACCAACGATGCTTTGTTGCAACTTGAATGTGGGACATGCTGCCTGCTATAAGAGCTATTTTGTTGTAAATCTTTCTGTAGGGTTCGCTCCATTTGACTGTGCTTTTCTAGCTTACTGTAAATAGTCTATACTAGAAACTTGTGTTAACTGGAAATATCGTATTTAAAAGTTTAGCTATGTAAAATGTGCAAGGTGCAACAGGAGTGCCAGAACTCACAAAAAATTACAAGCGGGCGTGCTCATTTATATTCGGTATCATTGATCTCGGTGTGTTCATTTTACAACTCCATTTATATCCTATTTGCATGTTATAACAAAGAACATCAACTATTGAAGTGAAAAATGTGTCTTATTTATTCTCTGCTAGATTCTGACACTATTGTTTATAGTTATGATTAACCCTTCGTATGTTACTCCCTGATATTTATCACTCACACAGGGCGTTCTTCGTCGGAGCAGTATTAGATGCTGAAATATAAATTGCTGTCACTTTACTATAGAAAAATAAGGAGTTGAATATTAAATCTTTGCTACATGCACTGAAGCTATTTTGATGTGAGATATCGTAGTGAATAAAAGTAAAATACAATTGCTAATGTTGTTTCTAAAGGATGCATCTACAAATAAAAGATCTGCTAATTTAGCGTAGAAATGCAACTTACTTGACAATAAATATGTTATCAAATTGCTTAGTAACATATGTACCTTAGCAGCGTGTTATACCTAATGCACCTTTATTGAAATGGCTATAGTCTAAAGTATAAGTGCTTTTTGGATGTTCAGAGCTTCACAAAAGTCTTTAGGAAAGAAATGGGACGTTAAAAATATAATATGAGGCAGATAGAGACAACCTGAAAAGCAGTACCATGGTTTTTCAGTTGCTCAAGCCTTTGATGACATAAAACTAACTGAAATCGGCAAGCTTCAATCTTCCAACTGCTTCAGTGATGCTAATGGCGCACAAAAATGTCCCTCTGTCCAATGTGACAGATTGAAATTTTATTTATATATATAGTGTGTTTTTAATCACGTATTCCATCGGTAATTCTGCGCCACTCGGAGCATGCTCAGAAGGGGAATTGGATGTTCCATTGAGAAACTTAGAGCAATAATTGGTAAAGTCAGACTTGCACTCGGAGCAATTCTTATCGCTCTGATTAGCGGAGCAATATGACCAACAGAGAACAGCGAATGTTTACAATTACAACAAAAGCAATTATAACCGAACATTGGACTGCTCTGGAGCGCACTCGGAGCTTGTAATTCCAGTTCCGAGTGCGTTTCGCTGCAGTCCAATGGAATATGATATACCTTTGAGTGGTTTTCCACTTGACCATTGGAGTTGTTGCGAGTAACACAAAATGCGTTTCGAGTTACGTTGTTGTTAGCTCGTCTTTCTCAGATCCAGCTGACTGGTGCATTTGAACGCAACCTTGAACACTTAAAATTTGACAGCACGGCGAAAAGTATGCTTGTTAACTGAGGCTCTATTTGTATCTTTGCTTATACTTTTCCCTTAATGCTCTTAATATTCTTTATCAATATTGAATTTGATTAAAAATTTGTTTGGAAGGCCTTCCTAACATACAATTAACTCGTAGATGGATACTTGCACAAATAACATAATAAACAATCAAACAAGTAGCTTGACTCCAGTATCGGTTTCTATCCATAATTGTTACAATTGAAACGTTATGGACAACTTATGAGAGCTGAAAGTAGTTTACATGTAATACATATACAAGCCAGCTGATCTTACACTACGACTACAAAACAAAAAAACCTGTGATTTACGCGGTAGTGAGCGCAAAAAGCACACATGGCTCACAAGGCGATTATGAGAAGCGAAATCGAACACGTTTTCATTGTGAAAACCTCCATCGGCATTATCCTGGCTCAATTTCTCGCCGCAATAAATTTACACGTACAATATATATTGATACCACCATACGATACACAAAACAACCTGCTTGAATAGGATATTACAATCTTGCATTAGTCTATCTACCGATACAACCCGGGCTCATGTACGACCTAGGTTCGGCCGTACGATATCCCTAGCGGTAAGAAGCGGCACACACTGCAAGTCCGATAATTTGTCTTTGCAATTTATAATGCGGCTTGTAATTCTTCAACGTTTTGTTTCGTTGAGAGCGATAAATCGCTTTCAGATTCTACTTTCGCATCTCCCGCGAGAGTCGTTTATTTTCCCCATCTAGGAGTTTCGTTGTGTATCAGATGTCCCTTGATGTGCAACTGCGAAAAATTGCTAAATAATGGCGTAATATTAAGTTAAATAGATTCATTGTTATCAAATTTCATGCGCACATGTTCTTACGGGTGTGTTTAGCATGATCTGGTGGTTGTAAGTAATTTTTTAAAGTTGGTAGACAGGTGGAATTAATCCTCTGTGGTTTCAGTGTGTAGAAAATACGTTAAGATATGGGAAAGGTACCGCTGAGGAACGTTTTAGTGGGAAGAGATGAGTGAGTTTGAAGTATGCACGAGCCTGATGTTGTTTCTGTCCGTTCTTTTGAAAGTAAAAATGTTGTCAAGTGACTTGGCGCACTTTAGATTTCTGAGACTAAAAAACTCGCTTTATTTGTGGTTTATGCCGCTAGCCTAATTTGGTCCATCGTTGACTACAGTTTTATACCTATTGCTGCTTTGATATTTTTCAAAAATCAACGAATTTTAGTATACCGTATCTATCGTTATCTATTTTGGACTATGCATGGATAAACTTCTATAATTACACGGAAAACACGGTATTTTCATATTAAAATCCCAGCATTTTATCTAGATCAAGAATTGACTAAATCAAAATTGCCGAAGAGATCTTTAGAATAATTGGTAATTATGTACTTATATAAATTATATTATTTATATATTATAAATTATATTATTATCTATACTACTATAAATAGTATAGAGTAATGAAAGAAGGGCGCTGGCTTGCCAAAAATCAACTAACCGTATCATATTCTTCATTAAAAGCTCTTGGTTAATACATCTATACCTGAATCTTGATTTTGAGTTATTATCGTTGGCATCATTGCTCTAAAAGGAAACGAGATGGTACGAAACGGGAAGCTAAGCATTTAGTTAGACACAATAACTTTTACCAAAAACCAACAAAGAAATTATTCAATTTCTTACTAACTAGAAGTGCGACGTAGCAAATGAATAAAAATTTTTAGGGTTCATAGATAATAATGCAGTAGCATTTTGAAACAATACAAAATCTAACGCAATCTGAACTAAAATCACTTTTTTAAATCTAGCAAAACTTTGCAAAACCATAACCGATACCATTGCGAAAGGGCCGTAAAGACGCCAATAAATTATCCACTCGTTGTGACCTGCGTTTGGCCATTCAAACTGCTAGCTTCTGCAAGATCTTCCCACAGGTTTAGAAAATTAGACAGGTTTGCAAATTTAGAGGAAGGTAACAATTCAAATATCCTGAATACCTTATGGGTAGTTTTGTCCTTTTGAAGTCAAGTTTACAACGAAGAAAAACTCCTGTGGTTAGTTACTCTAACAAAAACAACAACAACAAAAAACATAAAGAACGATTTCTTCGTGCATTAAAAAAATACTGGTAGTAACCTCAATAAATACCATTTACTTCCATATTCATTATATTACATCTTTAAAAATTCATGTTTCTGTGTCTTACATATTCTATCTAAAGGATGATAGAATATGTAAGGGTAGCATTCGGTAACTCATACAACAATTACTAACAACTGCACAGGGATTCTAAAAAGCAAAGCACAGCGAAGAATTCTTTTAAACAACAAGTAGCACCTAAATGAAAAATTACCATTAAAACTAACACATTGTGGTAGACTTTATACTAAATAAATACGAAAACGTATCCTGAAGAAGCTGCCAGAATGACTAACAAAATGTGAAGCCGCCATTTCGACACAGCGAATCCTGGAAAAGATCCCCAGTAATAAGCGCAAGGTCTTAAAAGTCTACGTAATGTTTAAGTCGACAAAAGACGTATCAAAAGGCAATAAAAACAATTGTTATATTCACACATATGGCGTAGTTCAAATAAAAATAGACGTTATTGTTAATTTGACACGTGTGGCTTATTTAAAATAAATAAATTTTATTGTAAAATTTGTCTATTACTTGATTTAATTGAATACGCATTTTTAACAATAAATTTATATTAAATCTAAATAGATTTTGTTCTTGTCCCGTATTTAAATACAAACTATGTTTGAGCTTAATATATTTATATTTAATTTCACCAACAATTTTTCTCCTCCGCACTATGCATTTATTTCTATTTCTTATACCTGATTTGTATAAGTACATAATAGTAGTTTTCGTTAATGTCTAAATGCAATACGAGTATTTATTATTGGCGCTCATCTAGGGCATCATATCTTGGATTCGATTATTCACATATCTCCTGTATGTCAAATCGTAAATGTCACGCTTATATTCCAGAAAACCATTAAATTAAGCCGGAATCAGAGAGCTACCGTCAACTTCGAGTTAAAATTATGATATCATAGTGACACGTGGAATTAATTATAATTTACTCCTTAAATCCTCTCATTTCGAATTTGAATTATTGCCGGTTATCACGTGTACAAATATTTTTATAAGCTTTCGCCAAGCTTACAAGCATTATGGCCAGCCTTAACAAGTCGACAATTCCGTATATTTATGGTATTCTTTCAGGGCATTATTTATTGCGTAATCTCTTACCGGAACGCCTGCTTCAGCGGTATAAACCAGAATTATGAGATATATTTTTTTTAATAAATGTAGTAACAGATACTAATTGGATACAAAGAGTTAATTAATAGTCTCATTAAGCGGAATTGTGCGCACTAGGTTCTTGCACGTATGGAATTTTAAAAGAATGGAAGAAGAATATTGTGTCTTTGCAGTCGCGTTGTTCTCTACTTTCTTCATAATTATGTGCTATTCCGCTATTAATTAAATGTCTCGGAAGGCAGAAATCTACTTTCAATTGCAATACGATAATCTCAAATAGTCGGGAAGGTCGTTAAATGGTATAACGGATCAGTTCTACATACATAACTACAACCGGTAAATAACATATAAGAATTTATACTTAGGTTTTATAGAGAAACTTCGTCAGCTAACGCTACTACAATAGCTGATAGATACTTCACTTAAAAGGATAGAAATAATTTCGCACCTAGTCTGGCAAAAATTTCTGAGCTGTTGTAATAAACACAGAAAGTGTTGACGGGCAGCATTTGCCATTCTAAATAATCGTTTCATGCTTTTATTTCGAAAGGTTTTAAATAGTTTTCTTGACAACACTTGCAAAGAGTTTGTTATGCCTGCAGGTAGACTAGTCGAGTTTCTTTTTTGTTCATCAAATCTGAAACTATTTGCACCAAGCCGAATAGCTTTGTTCGAATTTTATTTATAAAATGTGAAGTGAAACATTATTTTACCAACATTTTTTTTAACGTGTGCTTGGTAATTATTGCGATCTTTGAAAAACAGGTAGCAATGATTTACTCGTAATAAATTTAGTAGAAATGTCTTTCGGGTGATGTCGCGTAGTTAAAATTTTACTTGACATTTCGCTGACCATGCTGTCAGCTTCTTCAGAAGATTTCTGAAGACTGGTGTTGTTGTCTCTTGCTCCTCGTTATATATCCCATTTCTGCTCCACTTTGCTGATCCAAAACCGTTCCGCTTTTCTGATCCATAACCGTTCCGTTCCGCTTTGCTGATCCATAACTGTTCCGTTCCACTGAATCGCGTCGTTCGTTATATGAGGACTCCGTAATGCTAACTTCCATGTGTTGCTGATCTTGTATCCGTCTTCACGATTGAAGTTGTTGGTGTTCTTCATTATTTCTATAGATTCGCGTATTATCCTCGGGTAGTAGTGGCTGGTCCTGGCTAATACCTTAACGTCGCTGTAGGTTATGCGGTGGTCTCCTTGTGGATCAGCAAAGCGGAACGGTTATGGATCAGCAACCGGGAACAGAAATGGGATATATGACGAGGAGCAAGAGACAACAACACCAGTCTTTAGAAATCTTCTGAAGAAGCTGACAGGATGGTCAGCGAAACGTCAAGTAAAATTTTAACTGCGCGACATCCCCGAAAGACATTTCTACTATGGATTACGGTCGTGAAAGCCTACACTCAACTATAGTAATAAATTTGTTGTTTAGCATGAAGAAGTGGGGGGAAAACGGTCACAGTCACCTTTTTGTCCGAAGTCTGCTCCTACTGACCTATAGTAGGTTTTCACACCTTTGGATATCATTACCACCGATTAGGACACCAAAAACAAAATTGAAACCGTTTCTAAACACTCAAATCTTTAACAGGTTTGAGAAAAGGTGCACTTTTGCTACAGTTTTGTTGAGGTTCTGTTGTTTTAGCTTTGTTCGTTTGGTGGAAACCCGGCATTACATTAAACTGCACAGCGTATGATGCTAGCGTCCTAGATTGAAACAAACAGCCACTAAATGGCACTATTGAAATTTAACATTACTATGTTCGTAAAATTTTACATTTGCTATTGTTGAAGCAGAGTACAGTGTTTTATTTACAGTGCGCGATTAAAAAAAGCAAAAAGATGGGAATTCTGCGCAAGGTTTTCGTTAGATGATGTTTTATGATCTTAGTAAAGGCCTGCCACGACAGCAATGTCTCGAATGGCTTTTGGTAATGAAGCACAATCAGAGAAGACCGTTTACAACTTGTTTGCAAAATATCTTGGCAGGCATGCTTCCGCCAATGGTGAATTTCGTTAACGTCTACCAAAACCAATTGTTATTTACTTTTGCAAAAGATCTGTTCCCGATGGATTCCGCATAATTTAACACAAGCACAAAAAAGATCCTTGTCAATTGGTTAAAAAAGTGTTAAAACAAATTCGACAGAGAGACTCCCAAATCCATATGCAACAGGTGAAGGAACTTGGATATATTCGTACATACGAGCCGAAAATTAAACAACAATTAGCTGTTCGAGTGTTCCTTACTCGAACAAAAGTTATTCAATCACCTAGCACCTCCAGGAAAACGATCGCTTGATTCTTTCGTTGTACTAGATATGTCGCTAGCATTGCTTTGGAAGATCGAAAAGACGTTAATGTCGCCTGAGTCTGCGGTAACAAAAAGGCGTCCTTCCTTTAGCATCTTGTAAAATTAACTTAAATTTGCATAAAAAAAAATACAAGGTGTACAGTGCTACAACCTTGATAAGGAAGAGACGAATATATAAAATACGGAGCGTAAATTCTGTGCGCAAAGTAATGTTAGATAGAATACGGCGTTCGTGTAAGGAATAGATCGCAGAAGAAAGAAAAAGGGAGAATTCCAAAGAGGCTACAATTCAATGGAGAGCAATAATTGGCGGAATCTCATTCGTGTAGGTAGCACATATGTTGACACTGTTTGTAGTGAGATGTCTTCGTTTTCGATTTTTATATGAGTTTCCCTGTTCGCCTCCATTTTTCTCTGTGCATCTCAGAGCTAATCCTAGATCTGTCCACCTTTTCAACGTCTTCATACAGAAGTAACCCCGGTCAATAAAATGACTAATACGTCTGCCTTGGCCTGTTTGATTGCGAGAATTTCTTAGACTTGATCAGCAATAGCTTTAAAGACTAACTTGAGAATTATCCACGTTTTAAATCAATGAAAGCTCAATTCTACTATGTTTACAAACCGCCAATTGTATGGATCTAATTGTTTTTTCTTTGATATTTTGATCGAATGTTCCATTCATATACCCTGTTATATTAATCGAAATATGAAAATTAAACAACCAGCTGACTTGGACGAAATCTAATCT
This sequence comes from Marronus borbonicus, assembly GCA_902655005.2. Lineage (NCBI taxonomy): Eukaryota > Metazoa > Arthropoda > Insecta > Coleoptera > Scarabaeidae > Marronus > Marronus borbonicus. The sequence continues at coordinate 2,179,737 of LR737385.1, forward strand.
ATAGAAATAATAATTATGCTGAAACCGAAAGATATTTATATCATAAGACGTTGTTGTAAAAAATTGATTACATCGAACCAAATCGGAGAAAAAACGTTACATATTTCGCGCCTCAGTATCTAAAATCTAAACTCCACGACGTCTACTAGCATGTTTAGAAGTACTTGAGAATTGTGTAAACTTCATTGTAATCTCGATGTTACAAAAATCATAACGTAAACAGATCGCGCTATCATATTTAAATTAGGACTTATACATATTATTATCCGATACTTTATCGCATGTTATTACTATAATTACGCTTTTATAATTATATCGCTCTGAAAATATTCTCCTTCACTGTATCATTATTCTAAATTACTACATACATACATCGGGGATTATCTGGCGTATTAATCTATGTTTTACACAAACAAATAAAGTTGTTAGAGGAACAGTTACGTGTAGTTATTAAATATGTACCTTATTGAAGCGATTATCTATATTTTAAAGTGTTGAGAAACAAAGTATGTGGTAAATACTGTAATTAATAGATAGAATATAAAAGAAATCTCTTAATAATGACGGTATTAGCGTCTATATGTCTATTAATATGTTTCTCTACTACATTTCTCATATCGTTTAGAAATCTCCAAACAAAGCGGATACAATAGGTTTTATATTGAAATGCTTTCATAGGCAGACGTAATAACCGACAGTTTTTCTCCTTTTTGAAAGTACTGTCAATATTTTTTCCGTGCGCTTTACGCTAGAGAAATTATTAGCATTCCACAACAATGGAATGGATTAGTCGAGAAATTATCATACTTTAATACATATATAAAAGGTCGCGTGGAATGTCGGATTCGTAAGCCAAGTGTTTTTTTTCTTTATAGAATAATGTCTGACTTTCTACTGAATGGCTACACTGTGAAATATTTCTTTACATATTTCTCTAGAAAATGGTGTAATTTAATAAGTTAATAAATTACATTAATGGTGGAATATTTTATGAACGCATTAACTCTAATTCCCGAGCCCCTGTTGCTGCATAATATATTAAGTAAATGTTATTTATATTGTCGCTAATAGAATGTTTTACGGAAAATATGCTTCTTTACCAAATGTCTTTGTTATTTAGGTTGGATGTGGTAGCGTAAATACAGGTTGAATTTATTTGACTGTTATTGGTATCGACACAAAAAGGGAATAATATATTTTTGCCATTTAAAATTAATGCTTTAACCTTTAAATAAATTAATTATTAATTTAATTAAATTTAATTAAATATTGAAAATACTTGAGGTAATTACTTATTTATTTAAGTATAAAATTGGTAATCTTCTCAATTTATGCTATTCTGTGTTAAGCAGTCTAAGAACTGCTCGAGGAATGGCTTACCCGGTTTATGTCGCTCCTTTCCAAACAGCAGAAATGTGTTTCTTGGCACTAAGAAATGTCTGACTTGTCGTTTCGAATGTTGTAGTATTAACGGTGAGACAAATAATGGCGCAAGGTGAAGGAAAAACACTCTCGGAACCACGCTGATGTGTTTTTTCTCTCCTTGCCTAGCTTTTGCCGTAAAAGGTTCCATGAATACCATAACGAAGCTACTTTAGCATTATTTTTTGATTATTCTTTCTAGGCATTTTCTTATGTGTTCTGTGGATTCTTCATGCACTACCATCAAAGTAATAATAGTTGCTATATCCAATACCTCTGCATATGTGAAACCGTACTATTAGAAAACTCACAACATATTTTGCAGCAGCGGTGCAAATAACTTTTCTCACATAAATCTAATCATCTTTATTAATTTTGTTCTTGTGGCTAAATATCCTTCCTTTTTTTAGTAAATATTTTTGTTTATTTTTTTACGTGTGGTAATGGCCCAACGGAGTATGTAATCGTTGCAGAACATTGGTTTTTCTGTAGTTTTCGTGTAAGCAAAAATATTTTTCATTCGTCCTTGTGTGTATCTTGTTAAAATTGTTTTGTTTTTGGTGTTCTCTAATCCATTATCAGGATTAGAGAGGTTGATCAACGGCTGATGCCTCTATCATCTATGAAAAGTTAAGAGCAGGCCCGCCGTGAAAGGGCGTGCAGGACGTGCACTGAACGCGGGGTGGAGGCATTTTAGTTGGTTTTGCACATGGCCATTCAGGCAGCTAACGGCACCCCAGCAAGTGATAATAAGGTTTACAAATCAATCTCGGCAAAATATTTATTTTTATAGTTGCACCGACCTTCATAGTGAGGCAGTTATTAAAGTACGTCTTTAGTTCTAAATGGTCGTCCATTCCGGGCATCAAGAAATTCCATTCTGGGGTTAATTCTCGCACTTTTTTTATTCTTTTCTGTTTTCTCACCTTCGTCTATTTTTGGTGTTAAATTAGGGCAATTGAAGGCAAGTTCATGCAAGCACATGAAACTTTCGGGGTGATGCGAAACGAATGTCCTTCAGTTACATAATGAAACACGTTAAGCCAGGTAAACGATACCAAATATCTAGTCATCTGTCTTGGCAGACTTTTATCTTGGTAAAAATACAACTTTCCAAAAAGGAAACAAATTGTAATAAAATTTAAGCATTTGTACTGCGAAAGATACTGTATAAGGCTATCCTGAAACTAGTTTGGACCTACGGGATCAATTATGGAGCACTCTTAACTCCTAACTCAAACCTTGAAATCCTACCACGTTTCCATAATAAAGTGCTGCGATCTTTCATCATCAACGATATGATAGAGAAAGACTCACAAGTGCGCACAATCAATGAGTTGATAAAGGGAAATATAATGATCGAATATTACTCCCCAATGTACTTTCGTGAAGTACACCAGCCGTAACGCTTCAAGCTTGATGACTTGATGAACACGTTCACATTTTAATCCCGTCCATGTATACATTTGTACATGTTTTTATACTTTAATTTTGAACCATTCTTACTATATAGTAATAGTTGTATTTAACATCTTTAGGGGACTCGTGCACGCCTGCATAAAAACAAAAAAAAAATACTAAAAGCGTAGGCTTCCACGGCCAGAGTCAGTCGGAAACTAAACGTATTCCGGGTTTGAACCGTGTTATGTCTTTTTCGGTTCAAACCCGGAACACGTTTAGTTTATAAAACAAATACTTATTGTGTAATTGGGTAGACTGTAATATTATAGCCACATTCTGATAATTTTCATTAATTTGCAAATGAAATGTATGTAAGCTACATCTCCGGTTGATAATCATATAAGAATATCAATAATTTGCAACTTAATAGAAGAAGATTGATTTCTTCTGCAATAGACCTGTTTCCTCCGAGCTCCTTTCCTAGTATTCATTGATTGCATTGGCCTCTCACCATATAGTAAATAAAGAAATAGATGCAAAATACAGATGACTATACAATAGCACTGATTATAAATGAACATTGTTATTTTCAATCTTTGAAAGGTGATGGTTCTTCATTGTCAGCAAGATGCAAATAAAATCTATTTGAAACTGCTCGATGGTATGTACCATCTTTGCTGTAGTACGAAGTCCCCATTTCAAGAATTACACAACATAAATGGAATTGCCTGAGAAATATTATCGCCATATATCTCTTTCAACCTGTCATCCTGAAATATATTATTGCTGATCTTTCTATGCAATAAACACTACATACATTAAAATCCTATTATTGCCAACTCCCCGTGAAGCTCGAATTTTAACCATTAACACCTCCATTACCATAACTTGCTATAAAATAAATCATTTAAGTATTGCATCTTCAGTTACCGCTTCACAGCCAGATAACAAAACGCATAACAGCCGCACAATCGTATTTTACGATGCACAACATAAGCATATGCGGATATTATGTAAATGAACATTAAGGAAATCAATGCATCTGTAATTTGTAGAGGAGACTTATCTATTGTGTTTCACACGTTATTTTATCATCGCTGTACTTTGTCTAAAAAACGAGAGGACATACGATGATGGCGAACAGACACCTACTTAAGATTTTATTTCTTATTTTTCATTTGTTTTTATAAATCCACTCGGAGTATTCTTCAACTATCAAAAAAACATGTGATCGTAATATGAATAGTGCACTGTATAAAGCATTAGAATTATTACGATGACAAAAATGGGAAAAAAAAAGTATAATTCTACTCCCTCTTCTCACTAACAGTCATTTTCACTGTCTTTGTATGTGTCTGTAACATTCATTTTAAAAGGTTTAATTAAATCATCCATTAATCCGTCTAACTCCCGCATGCTTCTTTTTTTTTATGTGTGCTGTATGAAGTTTTTGCTGCACATACATTATTAACAGCTACAAAAAAACACAATTGGACGTTGACAAATTGTGGTAATCACTAGAAAATGTTACATTCTTTTTGTAACTTGGGTTTAATCAAAGTCAATCGAAGCGCTTGCACAAAAAATTTGGATCATTTCCGCTTCCTTTTGAGACAAAGTATAAGTTAGGAACATTTATAAACACATTGCTTATACTGCATGAAATTATTAGTTATAAAAGATTATAAGCTACATGGAAAGTACTCAGATCGTCTAAACAAGACAAAAAGGTTTGATTCGCGATTTAATTCGCGGCTGAATTCACGCCGTATCTAACGGCTGATTACAAAAGAACATTGGCATGTGGCAGATGGCCCCCGCGATTTGATTGGCGGTTTAATTCCCCGCCGTAGGCCAATACATGCACGGCAATCTTCAAACACCCAAACAATGTGCATTGTCACAATACAAGAATGATAAATGAAACCCCTAGCCCAGGGTGCACCTTGCATCTGATTAAGCTAGGCTTATTCATTTAGGTATTAAGTTATATAACAAAATTCTTTCTATTACACAATCCTATAGGGATCAATTAAGGGGCAATCCCACAGATTTTTGGATGCTGGACATAAATTTGGTCTCGAAAATTGTGTAACTCGTCAGGTTTTAGAGTAAATGGTCAAGAAACTGCCATTTTGGTCAAATCTATAAATTTATTGTAAGGCAACGTTTTTTTTATTTTTTAGAAAATGGCATTTTCGATTACCGCGGGTTCTTCTATTTTTCTTTACCTGAGATATGCAATATTGAACTTATGATGCTGGTCATGCGTATTTGAGACCTAACGGCCATTTTTTAACCATTTAACTTAAAATTACTTCAAAACCTGCCATGCTGAACAATTTCTGTGACCGGATTCGTTTCCACCATCACAAAATCTACATGCTTCAGCCCCATTTCTGTAACTGATAGAGCCTCAAATTTCGCAAGCTTGTGCTATTAATCCTGATAACAGCCCAAAAATTTGTAAGATCAAGCTAGGGTATCTTAAACAACATCGTTTGTGTTCAATTGACGAGCTTTTAAATGCCAATTGAACTGTATATCAATTACTGTAAACATTCACTACTATGTTATATTGTGAGCTAAGCTAAGATTTGTTTAATTCAGGGTAGGGTTAATTTATATTGTTAATAATTTCCCGAATATTGTTCTTAGTCGATTAAATGTTCCCTGGGAAGTTGATCTTCTGAGTCCCTGTATAAGGGCTAATTCTCTTTCTACAGAAGTGCATCGGCCGACAAACCACATGTAATGTTATTTATTATACATATTACCATATACCTCTATTGTATTAAAATCTAGTGCTAACACATTTGGATTTGCTTACCAGTGGACAATCTAACGTATCTCAATTATCATGTAACACATACTAATACGCAGTAACTCGCCTGTGTAGGGAAGATATAACGGATACTGTCTATTATCTTTATGGTACCTCGTATCATAATTATACGTAAGCTACATTGCTGCACGATATTTACACAACGATTCAATCTCTGTAGAATTTGGTAAAGTAATACTGCGGGCTACAATTAATATGGACGTTACTGCTCCAAAGGTAAATGCTTAATTTAGAATTTTTCGGCAATAAATTTTAAATAATGGATCACTTTCTAAATTGGTGGGTGATTTATGATGGAAAATGCTATTGCAGGTTGCTACATGCTTACGTTTGTTTGCATTGAAGATAGAGTCGTGGTTTGGTCGTATTATTACACTTACTATAAAGTCTTTTGATTAGAACCTAGAAAAAAATGATGCGGTACTTTCGAAATTCAGATGCAATCGGTCATATTACCCAGATGATGGTGTAAAATCATATAATATATGATTTTATCGAAAGGCTAGTTTTGTAATAATAACAATAAAGAACATACGAAATATCAACGAGAAATATAAAAAGGAAAATAAATATACAAACAGAAAAAATACAAAAGTAAATAACTAATAAAGATAATTTGCAATACATAGAGGAATGCATTGAAACAAACATGATTGCTGCGGTATTTAAAAACATAGATTATAAAATATCTGTTGTGAATAAATGTATAAAAATAGCGTTATCAAAGCATGTATAATTAAACGAATTACTTCGTGAGAAACTGATATATTTCTGTTACTATCTTATTCTTGCAATAATTGCGCTATATTATTGTTGCACTGTGTAATAGGTCGTCTTTTTTTAGCCAGAAGTGAAATATTAACTTCTAGAGTTCAGATTAATTGAATATTTTCATAACAAACTTAAATGGAAAACTTGATCATAGATGTGCATACTTATTACTGCCAAAGTAAGTCTGCAGCCAGCACAAGACTTGAATATGCTCATATGAGGTTCGATGATAATAAAAGATTTGCATCCATCAGAACTGCGGAAAATCCCCTATTTCCAGGAAACTACCAACCATCCCTTTCCAAGTTATTGGAAGCGGTTATTCTTAAAAGTCCCATTAACAGCGAAATAATTTTTTCTTTCTTTAGCGTTGTCATTTATCGGAATAGGTTAGAAACGCTTTCGAAGAAAAAGGAGACAAGTTGGGACGGTGTTTTCGGACATTTCCCAGGCGTTTGATACGGTTTGGCAGCGCCACATGATCCACAAAGTGAGAGGGGCGGGAATAGGTGACAAACTGACTTTACTCATTGAGTCACATCTGCAGAAACGAACTTCCGCGTTTAAATGTGGCTCGGGTTTCTTTTCGGGTGTCGCAAGACTCGTTGTTAGTTCCAAAGCTTTATTCTTACCCAAGTCGAGCTTGCAATATTTGCCAACGATATGGTGACGTACTCTCAATATATGTTATATGATATGTTAAATGCCGCCTAGGAAACGTAGTACGAAAACTTCTCACGGAGATAAGTGCACTGTTTAATAGTGATCGAAAAACTGAAAGGCCGTAGGCTTAGCTTTGGTAAGAGGAAAGAATCTTGGTAAATCGATGTTTCCATCGCATATTGCAATCTTCGCTGCCAGTGCAAAAAAGCTGCTAATTACGAATAATCAACATCAAAGAGACCTAGCAGATAATCGGTATTGTAGGGAGAATCACATAACCATGAACACCTGAAGAAGATCGTGGCAGTTGATAGTCCTGGACGATGCTCCAAAAACGCGAATGGATACTTTGCTCGACTGACAGATTCCATAATCGTATTTCAATATAACTTTGAGGGCACACCAACTTCGTGTAAGCCTTAATGATGGCGTGGCAAACATGACAAACAATAGTATGCTGGAGTGGAAGAAAGACATCCGAATCTATCAGAGCAATGAGAGCGGAGAAATCAAATTGGTCAAAGAAAATAGAATAAATTATGATTTCACATTGTTGCACTATTGACCAATACTGTGGCTACTAAACCTTCATTTCGCAATATCTAAAATTAAATATTATGTTGCATTTAGTTAGCGTGCAGTGTAATGAAGGATGGTTGTAATACATTGAGACTTCACTTTGTCCACTTCGTAGCACACGCAAAGTAATTCACGGACATTATGCACCTCGCTTAAAGCAAACTCTGATGTTTAGTACCTGTTTGAGGTTATAAAGTTTATTGGTCAAAATGGGCAGTAAATTATTTTTTGGTGCGGCATAAAATCCTAATAACGTTTATTGCGAACGTATATCGACAGATGGCATTTATTTCAATCAGGCGCTTACCACCCAGTAAGAATTATGACGCGTAATAATTTACATGTAATACACTTTCGGCCTAATATGAAACGTGAAACTTATGGAAAATTGTAAAATAGCCATGGCGTCGTCTTATCGAATGGTGTGTTTACGTCGGAGACTACTCGCCAGCTATAAAATTCTATACCTAGCCATAATTGAGTATATATGGCTCAGTAAAAATAATCATCGGGATTTAAAGCGCGTATTAATGGAATGCAGATGTTCTGCAATATGTGTACCGAAAGCGAATATTAAAATTATCTATCGCCGTATAAGTGATATGCTTATATGTATCAAATATAATCTTATGCAGTAATAAAGTTGCTTTAACTACACTGAAATTTTCACGAACATATAATCAGTCTTTTATGGACAATAAAATCGTGTTCTGGCATATCGTCAGTATTATGGTTTTTCTTCCGATTTTACGACTTCCTCGATATTAAAATCGTTTCTATTCCTCATTTTGTAATGTTGACGTCGTAGCAAATCATTCCACAAATACAATGTTTGTGTGCGATGCCATCATATTTGCCGCAGTATTCCTTCGATAATATTCGGCAGACATAATCACCAACATGTGTAGCTAGTAAAACCTGTCTCGATAGAGGAGGAGATGTGTTATAATTTACGTTATTGACGATTATTGTTCAGCCGTAGAATATATCGTGAAAATTACGACGCATCTAACGCCTAGAATATTTTCAACTTTGTCAATTTATGGTAACAAAAGTAGCTACAAAATAACCATTAATCAGCGTGTAGTGGTCAAAAGTATTGAGACTAACCGGTTTATTTCCCATTTAAAATCTTAAAATTTTGAAACTATATAAAACACTTTTTGCAAAATAGATTTCTTCAAGATAAGTGATGTCTTTCATCCTTTACCTTTAATTCCACTTTAACGTTTAACGAAACGTTTACTGAACCTGTCTCTTTAATCCATCCAAATAGTAGCTGAGATCTTTAAAATAGGCATTTATGAATGGGATGATCTCTTGACTCGACGAAGATCTCTTTCCTGAGAGCGAACCTTTAAGTCTAAGGAACAGATTAAAAGTCGCCGGGGGTCAAATCTTGTGAATAAAGTGGATGAATAAGGCCATGGCCACCACTGAAGTGTTTTTCTGGAGCAAAGCTTTCTTTTCCTTCAAATGCGGCCCTTTCTTCGTAATTTCTGCCTTCATATTATGACTCCATGACTATCCCAAAGAGCAATCGCGATCACTTTCCAGGCCGATGGAACAATCTTCACCGTTTACTGAGCCGATTTGCAGTTCACTATTTCGACTGTACGTTGGCCTCACAAGTGTCCAAGGTTCTTCGACAATACTGTTATTAATCCAGATGTCCACAACCTCTGCTATCTTTCTAACTTTAATTCGACGGTTGTCCAGCGCCGTTTGGTAAATTTTTCCAATGCTATCGATAGTAGCAGTTTTTGGGCTTATCGAACGTTCATTGCTAACCAAGCTGCTATGACCATATCTAAGTTCAACTGCCCAAAATTTCACCATGGTAAATAATGGTGTAAACGGCGTCGATTTCAGCTTTAATTTGCATAGATGTGTCGCTTTTAAAATACAAGAATTTAATAGCGGCCTAATATTTGATTTTTTCCATTCTTACAAATATACTAACATCAACTAACACAAACGATTGTTAAACTGAGCGTTCAACTTTGTTGAAATCTACATTCGCAGTTATATTACAAGAATATTTTTGGCGAGTAGCTCGATCTTCGTGTTCGTGTGGCTTGAAACTTTTTAGACTACCCTGGTAATTTACCGCCATGATTGAAATTCGGTGCACATACAAATCGTGCAAATATCCAGCACGGCCCGGACTGTAGAGATATCTCATAGCACGTCGCTCCTGTTTTTATTAATCCAAAGAGTATTAAAGGTTTTATTGACAGTCCCATTATGTTTTTGAAGACTGTACCGCACATCTCTGTACTGATGGCAAGTTTACTGTTCATTTAATCCATCTGATTAGCGCGAATCTGTTTTTAAATTGAATAATGATATGCTATATCCCGTTAGTACCAACAAAGTCTCAGAGGATGCTTTTTGAAAGTCAAAGAATCTGTGATAATTTAGCGTCTGCTGTAACCACACAAAATGCTATTGTGTATTGGATGGAAGTTTGTAGCTTTCAAAAATTATTTTAAGCAGTTGAATGCTATAATCGACATAAATATTGTAGTGGGAGGATTAGAGTAGAAAACGTTAAAAAGTATTAGCAACAAAGCCGCTACAATCAAGATTCAAACTAATTACAAGAACGCCTAAGCAAAAAATTACACTATTTTATTGTGTATCACACATTGCATCACGTCCAGTAAATACATTCCTTTTCTTCTTGTCTCCTTTCACAGCTGCGATCGTATATATTGCCGTATGGTACGCTTGCATTTTGCACCTCTATATGCCGAGCACGTATTGTATTTGAATGCGGACTTCTTTAACAGTGCTACAAGTGTATCAAATAAAAAATAGTATAGCGCATTCCATAAACAACGCTTGTTCTTGTCTCCTAAACGTTGCTTGGAACAAGCTGTGCAGAGACATGGCGCATAAATCTTCAGTGAATATATGTAATGCAGGTTTTTTAGTGTCTATAAGATGGATTTCCTGTAATTATTACAATATGCAGTAGCTACAAGATTGATCAGGATATTTACTTATTGAATGTGTCTGCTACGAAATCTTTGTTTCACAAATAATTTTCCCGAAAGATAGTATTACTAATTTATTCCCTTTCACACTTTTCTGTGAAATAGCATCCGTAGAGTTGAGGTTGTATTTTTTAATTTTCGAAATAACCCACCGCAGCAGAGAATCAAATGAGATAAATCAAGCAATGTTAATCGAATTCCATCTAAAGCAAGCGCATACGCTCGTAGGAAGTTATACCATACGTAGCCGTAAAGCACAAATAACCGAGCGTATAGAGCAGTTTGTCAGAAACAACAGTTTATTGAAATGAAATTCCACGGAATAATTTTTCTAGCGTACTTCTGGGGAGTACGCTTCAGAGAAATACGAAAGAAGGATGCATGACCGATAAAAATATCATCGTTATGCGGTATCACTGTAATTTAGCTGTCTAGAAAATAAATTAAAGGATTATCGTCCGTGAGCCAACGTTATTTTTTTTCTTCGTGGTTACTCCTACCTTTTCTTTTACTTTTTAAGCTGATTCCATTTCGAAAAGCGGCACGCTCTTCAAGAACAATTTAAATAGTAATCATAGAAAGGGAATATGATTACGGGCGAACGGAATGCAATACTTCTAGTACTATTACAACGTGAGTGTAAAAGATTTAATTTGGGACGTTGGTATGTCTATAACTGGAAGTAAATGCATTTGTTCTTGATAATCTATAAATGTGTAGGCTTGCGTAAAATGCATAGTTACTCCAGAAAATGCAGGTACCGAATCTTTATTTCGCAAGCAAAGCATCTGCAATATCGTGGCAAGGAAAAGGACGTGTGAGCGTTGGTTTGTTGGTTGAAACCCGCACTCGTTAGTAATTTTCAACCTTATTTACTTATTGATATATTTTATTTTTATTCATATATAACACCTTTGTTATCGATTTTCTCTTTCTATGCAACAAAGGTACATAGTACGGTAATGCACAAACCAGGGTTGTCCAGAAAGTAGTTTGTCAACAGAAAGAAAATACATAGTAGAAACGTCTTTCGGGTGTTGTCGCGTAGTTAATATTTTACTTGACGTTTCGCTGATCATGCTGTCAGCTTCTTCAGAAGATTTCTAAAGACTGGTCTTCTTGTTTCTTGCTCCTCGTTATATATCCCATTTCTGTTCCGCTTTGCTGATCCAATCCGCGAGATATATAACGAGGAGCAAGAGACAACAACACCAGTCTTTAGGAATCTTCTGAAGAAGCTGACAGCATGACCAGCGAAACGTCAAGTAAAATATTAACTACGCGACAACACCCGAAAGACATTTCTACTATGGATTACGGTCGTCAAAACCTACACTCAACTAGAAAGAAAACACCTTTCCGTTGAAATACATCACCAGAATTGAGACATTTGTCATGTGGGGTCAACTTTTGTATCTTTATCTAGCGCCTGGGATAAAAAGCAATATCTAACAGCCGCCTGTAACTCTGCGTCACTGTGATACGCGTAATGCTGGCCGGACAGGAATTTCTTAAGATACAAGAAAAGATAGAAATTCTGGGGACTAGATCCGAGCTATAGCATGGATAGTCAAACACCTCCCAGCGGAACTACTGCAGAAGAGCTGTTGCGAGCCCTGCTGTAAGTTTACTTAAATTTGATCTAGTTCAATGATCCATTGTGACGCCAATCCATTGACTGCTGTGATCTGGTCCAGAAACTTGTTGCCGTCATTATAGTACCGCTTTACACCCATCAATACTGATCCCATGCGCTTCGTTTTATGTTTGAGTGTCTGTTACATCGGCACCCGTCTTGCGCACCTAAATAAACAGGCGCTTCGTATCAATTTGGTATAAGAGCAGGAAATGGCTGCTACATTTCACAATTTTAAAGCGACGGTTCTCCGCAATGCACCGCTGTTCATGATGTATAGCTCATTCTCTTGACGATGGATTTCTACCAGTGCCATATTCTGTGTGTTAGAAAACTTTATCACACACCGAACTTCGCAGTGGGTGATGGCTGGAATTAGATCTGCTACCTGCATTCGCTGTAGTGGTGCTACTATGAAAAATCAGTGCCAACTGGCACATGATTGTCACGTCATTATTCTCTCACGCGCGTGTGTTGCCTTTCGCAATACATTGTCTGCTATCTGTTAGTCGTGAGAGAAACTTGCTTTCTGGACAGCCCTTATGGTGGACACATATAGGAAATTTACCTAATAACATGTGTCAGTGAATACTAAGAAGCTATAAAGTAGTTCCAGAGCCTTATACAATCCAATATATTTATTTAACGGAGAAAAAATAAAACAAAATCTTAGGTTGAAATAACCTACATATATCTTAACAAGGATGTTAGAGGTTACGTTGATCAAGAGAGACGAATTAAAAGTAATGGATTAGGGTTTCCATTTAGAGAAAATAATTAATTAAAAATAAATTTGCAATAAATAATTTGCAAATTTTAGTTATAGGGTGTGGCAAAATGTTTATAAAGGGTGGCAACGAAATTCTTTGGGAACGTTAATGTACGACTGGAAAGGTGGATTTTGGCCATCCTTTCTGTGATGAAAGTAGCGCAGAAATTTTTGCTGTACATTTTATAAAATAAAAAGTGTTCTATTATTTCGTTTACTTTCGAAATAAGGACAAAATAACCCCCAAATCTTTTGAATGCACTGTGTAGTTCCTATAATAAATATTGCTGTAACTGTCCAATTGACAAGAATGAACTATTGTTTTCGTTGTCGTAGTCCTATGAATATGTTACCTTTTTTTCCTGTTTTTGATAAAATGACGGCATTTCGAATCAAATACTCGAGAATGCTGTTTTAAAGGTGTTAAGCCGTAGAAAGAAAAGGCTGACCAGACACCTGGTGGAATGCCTTCTCTGTTATCATTCCCAAGATATTTATAACGGTAACATTTAAAAAAATAATTATAAACGAATATCTTGGTATTATTGCCATCACTTCAAAAATCGTTGCTGTTTCTTGCTGTAGATATTTTGTTTGGTAGTGTATGGAGAATAACCAACGTTAGAAATCATTATAATGGATTATTTAAATAACCAACGTGCCTATCAGTTAGTCAGTAAGATTAGCCAACTTAACATCATTCGTTTACATGAAGTGGTACTATATATGATGGAGCTAGAAAATAAGATCGGGTACCTAAAACTGTTGGTAGTAGTAATACTTTTTATCATTTTCCACCAAAAAGTGCATTTTGTACGTTTGTCGCAAAGAGGAAAAGCGTTTAACAGCAAAACAATATTTAAAAGAAAATATCTTTAAAATTAAGATAAAAGCAAGTTTGAATTATATTTAAATGATGTGACAGTGTTAAAATAGTTTGGAAGACTTTAGAAATTAAGAAAAACACAAAATTGACAATAATAACATTCATCCATTGTAGAATACACAGCGAAACTGGTGAAATAAATGTAAATACAAACACAATTATTACTTCAGCCATTTATCATTCCAATTTTAATATACTTGAACATATGAACATGGTAAAAGTGTTTCATATAGGTAGTTTAAAAATAAGTACATAGCTGACTACTGAGAGAAATCCAATTGCAGCAATTATTATACGTTTAGTGTTGAAAACCCAACAGCTATAGAACGCCTAGTTATTCAAAAATGTTCGCAACACGATTCTCGGCTCAATCAAGTGTTACATAGTACGGTGCTGCTGCAAATGTATCCGTAGCTTTACAGACGGACGCGCATCCAAGCGCTATGTCGCTATAAAATGCGGATATTGGATTTTCTCCTGGCACTTTATCATAAATCACTTAATGCCATTTTAATCCCGCTGTTCGGGACGCATAAGACAATGTTAATTTATTCATGCCCGTCGGTCTTGATAAATGGAGTGTCCAATCGCGCCAGTCCCCGGATATTATAACGTTTCACCGGTGGATTATTGCCTTTATTAGCCAGGCCGCACTTGTTTAGTATTCATTAATGCCCAAAATTAAATTATTGCCCCTTATGTAAGGAGCGACTAGTGTTTTATAATATATTGCGTAAAATACAAGACGGTTAATTCCGTCCGGAGTTATTACAATTACCCGGGCCCCCATATTCTCCGTCCCATAAAGTACAATGGATGGCGACGCGATAAACTGCTGTGAAATTGCTCGCCCGAGGACGATTCGCAAAATATGTGAGTGCGTGATAACAGATATTTGAAGAATTCTGTTCCGTTGGAATTGATTTCTATCGACGAGCGCCCGTCACACACGTCACAGCGTGAGATAGACGAAGAATGCTTTTTAAGTTAATTATTTCTGATTTATTGAAGCGCAAACTATACGACGTAGTTCGGGATTTATGAAAAACTGTTATTTAACGCGTATATAACAGGATAAATTACACAAACAACGTAGAATGCGGAAAATGATAACGTTTGCTGTCGCTGTTTGATTTTTTCAGTGTATGTGTGTATGGCGAAGAATTACATTGAATCTATTAATCTAGATCTTTCTTATCGCATTTGTTAATTCACCAGTAAAGAATGTGCACGTCTTCTAACATCATGAGATAAAATTTCCATCAAATCTCAAAAAAATTAAAAACGAATCTTTCAATTCAGACATAGCTAAAACGCGCGATTGACGATTTTTCCAAATCAAATTACATAAAAGCAGCAGAGTGTGGAATGGTTTTATTCTATGCTACTACATATAGATGAATTTCGTTTTCAGGTTCCACATTTTGCACTATTATGATAACATGATATACATATGTTAACAAATTCCTCGCTGCTCTGCTGAATTTCGTGAAATCGGTGCAGTATTTCGAAAACCCGGTAGTGGCAGGCTCAAGAAAAGAGCTGCTGACTATTACTATTGTGAATGTAAAAAGTATAGTTTATTCACCTAGGTTATCATTTGAAAAGTTTTCATAGAAAAGATTATTTGTTATATGGTATTTACCAGCATATTCTTAGAAAAGGTGTCGAAGAATAACCATTCGTGTTGTGCAAGAGCTCGAGCGCATTTGATCACGTAGTGAGAGTGCAATGCTCCAATTGGTTTGCAAGTTACATGAATGTTTGACAAATCCTTCTTCTCTGACAAAGCTTGGTTACATGTTAATGATCTTATTAACAAACAAACCATACGTACGTGGTCCAGTGAAAACATTTCATTCTGAAAGGGTTGAGATTTGAATATTTGAGTAGTTATAGTATGCAATGCAGACAAGTGGTACGTTGTCTGTCTGGGCGTATGCCTGCAAATTGTTTGAAATTAATCTATCAAGAGATAACTTGCACCAAGGAGGAAGTAAAAAAAATAATCATATCTGCAGAAGGAACATATTGATAATGATGTATTTTGTGATGAAAAAAAAAGCATCCTACTTACAACCAAATGATGTTATATCAATTGCTACCACTTTCAAAGACATATGATTAAATTTGAATTTTGAAGATTTTCAAACGCTTTTTTCTCTTAAACCAGTGAAATTTGATTGGATATTTTTGGAAAATTATTTATTTATGTTTCTTCTCTTTTGAGGTAAATTAGATATCATGAAACATACCTATCGATTGTTCAACGAAAATATGTTTGAGTTGCTCAACCTTGACAATGGAATGTAGATTTTTGTTGTTTGTTTAAGTACTAATGACTATAAGTACTCTTATGCGGTGGTAATAATGCAATAAACTCCAACAAGGAATAAAATCCCTTCAAAATTTGGTTGTCCCTTTTTTTCACATCGCTATCATAAACCTGCTCTCCGATAGAGTCCATAATTGCTTTCTGATGGAGAAAGGAAATTGTTGTCTTATGCTACAAATAATAACTTAACTCCTCTTGAAATTAAATTGTTACCGCTGATGGATCTTGGTTGTTGCTACGAAGCAAGATCTTTCTTGAGGGTCTGCATCGAACAATTCTTTTTCTTAAATTTGGTTCCAACTTTTATAGTTCAAGCAAGCAAGATTTGGTTTCTGATCTACTTCGTGATACTTTAACAAACAGTATGTTTCCCCTAAACGTTTTGGTCACCTTTTTAATCCTTAAGAAGCTAGTATGATTGTTTTCTACTTTATAATATTTGAGAATCTGTCTATTTTGAAATATGGAATTTCACAATGAAATTCTGAGATTATTCTACCAAATCGTTACGGAATCATATAGGAAGTGCTCTTGTGTTTTAACCAACTTCTTGATTTCATAAACAGTAAAATATAAGAGTTGTTTGAAATGCTTTTACATCTACAATTTTACGTATGAATATCTATAAACGTGTCTAAACAAACAATGTTAATGATGGAAACTTCGTAGTACCGTAAATTCGTAATTATGACAATATAAATAGTAGGCGATATTTTAGACATTTTATTAGTGTAGATAATTGCCATTAGCATAAGAATTTAACAGGATATTGACATTGCGCTAACAAATTATTATCTTGTACAACAAAAGAATAAAACCTCTTGTTTAAGCTTTATATCATTCTTTAAAGAAGCTAATCTCATAAAATCATGAATAAATATTAAATTATCTTTTTTACACATGTTTAACGGGATTAGAATCATTTTATGTATGTACTATATAGTTAGCTTCTATTATCTATACCGTTTTATTTTGTAACACTTAAGTGTAGATGTGGGCGTTAAATTTCTAAAAAACAAAATACTTGTGCTTTAATGTAGGATATAAAATCTATTTTAATATAGCATTACAGAATGTTGGTTTTTTATATGATTTTTATGTGATATATAGTAGAATGGGGTTGACCAAAACCAAGCGGAAATTGCTAATATCCTTCATGGCATGGTACGTTCTTAGAAACTGTGATCTCTTCGTAGTAGAAAGGAATTTTAAAGTGAAGTAGCAGCTATCCAAATATGCAAAATTATCGTTAATGTTTCTTCCGCAACAGTTATCCCCGTATCTTGCTCCTGTATAATAAGAAGTGTTTTCTTTTTTAAGCTTAATTCTTCTCTGACCTACTATGGTATACCATGGCTACTTATGAATTTGAATAGAAGGTAATATTCAGCGAATTTATGGGTGCCACAGCCTGTCTATAGCTTCTCCAATCGATTAGGCAATGTGTTTCTGCATTTTTCTGAAGGTTATCGCAGGTTGCAAAGTATTAAACCTTATATATACAGTGGTGGACAGATAATTAGGGACAGTTGAAAAGAATAAAAAAACTTTTATATCAGTTTACTGTATTCACTATTTGCATTTATTCCACGAACCTACTGTGTCATTGCAACGGTAAATTATAAAAGTACGCAAAAACTTGACGAGTATTTCAGTGACTAGGCATTTTCGCCTCTATTGCTACGTATTGTGAGTAATCAAATATGAAAATACGAGGTACATGGTGTACATTGTTTCTAGTTCACTTAAAAATAAATAAAAATTTTTAGATATGGGCCGCAAAAGGAATTGCACTCCGGAATTGCGCAAAATTATAATATTCAAGTACGTCAGAGAAAAAATGTCAATCCGAGCCATTGCAACGGAGCTTCTGTGTTCAAAAACGATGGTCCACAATGCCATAGTTCATTACGACAGCAATGGAATGTATGGAAAATGTAGGCCAAAGAAAACAACCCCGGCAGAAGATCGCGTAATTTGCAGAACGAGCAAGGCAAATCCTTTTTTTAGTTCAAAGCAAATTCTCGGCGAAATATCGGCACAGTTGACCAACAGAATATCAACGCGAACCATAAGACGTCGACTACTTGAAGGTGGTCTCTGCGGATGCATTGCAAGAAGAAAGCCACCTGTTTCGACAAAGAATTTAAAACGTCGAATTCAGTTTGCAGAGGAGCACGCCGAAAAGCCCTTGGAGTTTTGGAAACAAATAATTTGGAGCGATGAATCTAATTTTAACTTGTTTGGATCAGACGGCAAAAAATATGTACGACGTGCCGTAAGCAAAAAACTCGACCCTCGCTATACTTTAAAGACCGTAAAACATAGGGGAGGGAATATTATGGTTTGGGCTGCATTTTCATGGTTTGGTGTCGGTCCTATTCGCCGGATAACTGGAAGAATGGATCAAGACTCGTACAAAGATATTTTAGCGAATACAATGAAGCCATTTGCGACGAACACATGCCTCTTCCATTCATTTTCATGTATGATAACGATCCGAAGCATACTGCTCGGAGCGTTAAAGCATGGTTTTCGACTGAAAACATTAACGTTTTGAATTAGCCTGCCCAGAGTCCCGATTTAAACCCTATCGAGAACCTCTGGGCAGATGTTGAGAGGGCTCTGGAGAAAAAAACCAATAAAAATGCAGATGAACTATTCCGAAATGTACAGGAAATACGGCATAATATTTCGGTGCAACGGTGTCAGACTTTGGTTGCTAGTATGCCAAGGAGGTGCAATGCTGTACTGAAATCGAAGGGCTACCCGATTAAATATTAGATTTGGATTAAAAGTTATGTGAGAATTTTACGTGTAAGATGTTTATTTTTAAAACATTTATAACAAATTCGAAGTGTCCTTAATTAGTTGTCCAGACCAAAATGGTTAACATATATTTATTTTATTTACTAAGTTGCTATAAAATGCATTCTTTCGTTTCTGTTCCAATAGCTGTACAAATTACAAGACCATAAATATGATTGCTTTAATTAAAATTTAATGTAACATTTTATTTCGAAAATATAAATGTTTCAAAACAAAAACTGATGTCCTTAATTATGTCTCCACCGCTGTAAGTGTATGCTTTAAATGATACGTAAAAATGAATATTTTAAGCATACGCTAAAGAAATTATTTCACTCCGTGGTAATTGTGATGACGGAATGAGACAAACGCTAGTGGCTATTGTATTTAGATAACACAAATATTAATTTTTAACCTTGATAGTTAAAAGGAATTTTTAGAACATTTAAATCGCCTCGTTTTGTAAACGCATGCTTACAACATTGGCTCAGACTGGTGACTAAAGATATTTATACTGTTCGGAATGATAAATGTATTACATCATATCATAACATTAATCAACTATTAGGCTGTTCGCAAATGAATCGAATCCAACAAAAATTTAAAAAGCACTTCCAAGAAAATGATTGCTTGTTTCTTTCGTGGTATTCGCCTTGTTGCAAGCATTGCTTTGGACTTTGGAGGATCGAATGATATACAACGATTTGTTTTCCGCAAGCTATCGATGGAATCAGCAAAATCATCGCGCTTCATCATAACAATGCCAACTCTCAAGCAATTGAGAAAAACATCGAATTAATGTCTCCTTGCCCGCGTTCATCTTTTTCGCCTAACGCGGGTTTTAACCACCTCAAGAAGCTGCTTCGAAAAGTATATTTTGGAGATGCCATCCTCAAAGTGGAAAAATATTTCGAACCTTAATGGCGAATATTTTGAAAAGCATTTTTGTTTTAATTCTTAGAAGATATTCCTCGTAAAAGAATTTTTTCATATTATTTAAAACTGTTTTTGTTTGTTCGTTTTATATAATTCTAGATCATCTAATGTGTTAACTACAATCTTCTCTTTAAACCAATTTAAGGCACACTAATTTGTAGGGTGCAACGGTACACGTATACACCGTGAAATATGCATATGTATATGTATACATTTCCGCAAATTTACTCAGACTAATTTCCTCGTTTTAGTTTCAGAATGGTATTAGTTCTGAATGGGGTACTACAGGAAGAGTGCCCAACGGATACGAGAAGCTTGTATCATGTCCACCCCGTCTACGGAGATACGGCGGCCCAACTTCTGGCCATCCCCAATAAGGTCATCGGCCCCATTGGTCTCTTGTACGTCCAGCAGAGGGAACTTGCCGCTACTGTGCCGCATGATAGTAAGTTGAACTCGCGTAATTAATGAGCATCATTATGGAACAAGGCTACTTGTATTTGTCAGAAATGCCTTATCTTGATGGTTGGTTATGAAGTGACGGACTATCTTTCTCCTGTTTGTCAGCTAGGAAAAAAGGTAGTTTTAAATTATTGAGATAATATATCTTGTTTAATGTTCGTCAGAAAATATCCACAAATGTTTCTTAGAAATATTTTTAAAACGTGTAATATCTTATTTTATGGTTATTATTGTATGCATTATGTTGCACACTCGGGTTGTTAAAAACCCATTCCAACGTAGTGTTCTGTTATTTTAAGCTGCTTACAGTGCTTCGAAAATATCTTCCTCAAGTGAAATTACTATCTACGCCATACATTTCTGGTCTATTCGTAATGTTGTTTATTTACCAACTATTTTCTTCTATGTCGATCTCTTTCTAAAAATTCTTTAGTATACTAATCGCCAGAGGACATCGTTAATGGTATGCTGAGGTTGAGAATCCTAGAAACACTGTATAATTTATTTTTGCCATATATTTACAAAATTTGCATTATACAGAGTGTCTCATGAGTAAAGTTCGCCATTTTCCATTCGCTTCACGAAATTAGTAGAGACTAGACAGACTCGTGTTTATTCGTTTCATGAGAATGGGTTCGTGTTGCCTACTGGTTTCTCCGAGAGTCGACCAAATACGAACCTGTCTAATTTCTGCTAATTTCGTGAAGCGCACGGAAAGTGGCGAACTTTCCTGCTTCGATCGATATATGAAAGAGTATACACTGGAAAATTCTAAAGCCTGGTAATATACTAAAGCCTATATAGTAGTGCTCATATCTCTACGTAAATGGTGAAAAAAAGAAAAGAATGTGGGCGCTGTGTGCATCAGTAATGCTCCCACCCGTATTCTCTGTTGCATATATCTACGTATCGGCTTGAGGAGTACTCTATATATTGTTGAATTAAAATATTTTCAATTATCTGGAGTTTCTGGTTCTACAAACTGTCTCCACGGAAGAGTCTGCGCCATATGGGAACTTTTTTACTTCTTTAGTTGTGAAGCAACTGTATTATATGTAGTTTGTTAGAAACCAGAGAGAGTTTGAGTGTGATCTTGAGAAATTATATGCTCTTCCTTCTATGCTACAAACCGAAGCTCTTCTATTGTTCTAGGAGCGGGATTTCTTCGCCACATTCCGCGTTTTAGCTGTTCCCACAAGTGCTCAAGGGTTTCTGCTGGTTTCGTTAAATATTTTCTATTAGGTCTTGTCTGTCGAAATACAATAAACGTGATACACTGGAGGTTATTCATATACAACTTGTCTATAATCCAAAAGAATGGGTACCTTTCTTGTGGTGATTGCAGTCACTTTGTCATACCATTTGAAACAGACCTATGCTTTGTCACGGCGCAAAACCAATTCCTTTCCTCTTTCTTATGGGTTGCTAGCCAGCTTAGTGAAGACGGAGGGATTCCTAACAAATACGAAGTTCGAAACTAGATTCGTATGCGCCATTTACCATCCCATTAGGGGAGTACCATTAGACAAGGTGGTTTTCTATCCCGGTATCGGGTGCAATCTTTCTTCATGCTTCTACGATGTACAATGTACAAAGGATCTAATTTCTATATGTAGTCTTCAACCTTCCTAAACATTTGATCAACCATATGATAACCAGCAGCAGAAATAGATTGGCATGAATGAGTTTGTATAAAGATAAACGGGTAAAAGAAAGATACGAAAGAATTATCAGAGATACTACATATGGATTTACAGAGTTACGTTTCCCACGTGGCCATTTTAAAAATCTCAATAAAGATCGAAGAAGGAACTTTAAATATATAACGATCTTGAGAACTTAAATACGCTCAATCCATAAACCATACCTATATACCACAATTACAATTCAATTATTGGTTTAATAACACAACTTAATAAGCACTCTGTACAGGGAGAACCGTCACAAGTTGGCAGAAGTTAGTCAAAATAATCTGTAAATTTCCATATGAAGAATTAAATTAAGTAAAAGGAAAAGACCAATTTGATGATAAATATAAAATTATGCTCAAATAGAAAAATTAGCTATCCAAAAGGGAAAAATAATAAATTCACAACCAATTTTAATATGCAAATAATTGATAATCTAACAGCTTAACGTCTTCTATGCACCAACGGCCAAACTGCACAACTTACCA
>LR737385.1:2202827-2251259 GCA_902655005.2 Marronus borbonicus
TAAACCTGAGCCTCTAATTTTACAACGAAAGAAATATCTACCCAGGAAGTAGATACCCAAAAGTGTATTACTATATCGGAGGAAGTCCACTAAGCACTTAATGTAGCAAGTTTTGTGGATTTCGATACCCCTTTAAAAATGCTAAACGCGGGAACTCCCAATTTCACCCTCCAAAACCACTTCTCAGCCGAAACGGAAACCGATATTTTACACGAATCCCATAAGGTCTACAAACCGTCCAAGTTTCATTAAATTCTGCAAATACGAACTGGGTATCTTTACTTGTTAGTATGGAATATAAAGCGTCAATGTTTCCACTTGCGAAAATATTTTTGCAACAAAATATAATTCTTTCCAAATATAATATAGGGAAATATATGCAGATGTTCGTTATTAGCGCTTCTGGAAGATTCAATCGGACTACTTCTTGAAGAATGTATGTGACATAATCCGACACTTCTTAACAACCAAATCCTATTAGCAAACGAAGAAGAATCCAAAAAAATGTATAAAAAAAATGAGTATCCTCGTTCCACCGTCTTGCTCTTACATGACATTTCAATTTTTGTGTTTCAGAGAATGTAAATATCCTGGGATCGGACGACGCCACGACCTGTATAATAGTTGTAGTTAGACATTCAGGTAAGTTACACAATTTTATTAGCATGGCGTTAGATTTTTATTGGTTATTTATGTACGCGCGTATTCCGTTGGAAAAAAGTGGAGATACTTGGAGGAAAAAAAACTTGGTTGGCGCCTACTTTATATTCGACGAACCGACGTTATTGGAGGATTATTAGAGAGAAACCATTCCATTTCTTTACATAAATTAAGTTGGCGGTTTAATGATGTGATAGCGTGTAATAATTAACTCGCATCGTAAAATTATTTTCTTTTATTGAAATCTTATGCCTTACTCTACGAACACAAATTAATTCATATAAATTATCGGATGGGTTTAAGTGTTCATTTTTTTGTTACAATACGGTATCTAATTAATTTCTGCTACGATGCAATTATAAAAGTTGTTTCGTTATTTGGGCATTTACGAACTCAACAGTAAATGCTTTATGTATATTCATACATCAGAACGAATTATTGTAATTTCGGGAAATTTTAAATAATTTTGCCTGGCAAATAATTTGAACTTATAGCGTGTTGCAGAAAAAGGGAACACCGGCAACCCAAAGCTTCTGTTTTCGAGGAAACGCCAGAAACTGAATGAATATGACACCCCGCATTTCTTTAATATATTTTTTTATTTATTTGTGAAAGATAAAGTCGTTTTTACGTTGAAAACGGTGCTATATAACATATATATAGACAGTTAATAATAGTAATAATAATAATAGTATGTCACGGTTTATAAGTACCACTTTATCTAAAAAAGTTCTAACGTTAAACAGACGAAATGATTTGCAATGGCTCGTTATTGCTAAGATACAGCCGGAGTGTGTTTCTACCCAATACTAGTGATATGGGGTTTGACTTCCTGCTTAACAACGTACATTTTCCATAGCATAGTGCGTGTAGAACGGATAATATGTTTTGTTATTTTGCGTGACACAATATTATGTACTTTCTTGAAACCCCATATCCGCCAATGTCCTACTTTAAACGTTTCTTGTATAATTTTTTGTTTAGCTTTAGCAGCCCACCCCCGAAGGTCGGTCCATGTTATCAATTATTTTTTCACCATCAGTGCTATTTGGAATTTTATAAGAACGTATTTTGTAGTGAACGGTGGTAATTTATCCGTGTGGATCGATTTCACGGATTTTCTTGAAATCATTTTCCAAGCTTCGCTTGGTTTTGCCACTTTTCCGGTACTATACAGCTTCAATTTTGCAATCTAGGTGAATAACACTGCCTCCTTCCTCGGCTACATCTTCCACAAATTGCGCATCATGTGGTTCTTATAATCGTTCATTCAAAGGAAAGTATGGTTTCTTGTTAAACACTTACAATCATGTCTTTCGAGGCATCATGCGGCATCATCAATTTCTTAAGACGCCAAAGGAACTATTGCGATGATATCGAATTGAAAGGTTGCAGGAAACATGTCCAACACATTAACTATAGTAATCGCTGCCATTGTACCAAACTACAAATTTACATTGCAAAAACAGCTTCTAATATATCATTTGAAACCGCCACCTTGCATATGCACTACGTCGGCAGTCTGTGTGGAAGAACAATGTGTATATTTTTAGCTTTAATGTAGGGCTCTATACAGTACCGTTTTCTGCCTAAAAGCGACTTTTTGGTAAATAAAAAAAGAAATATACATATTTACTAAAATTTTTAAGTCATGCAGATTTTTGGTGGGAGTTGTTCAAGCAATTGAGAAACAAGCGGTTTCCTATGTTTTGCATCTCTAATTTAAAGGAATTACAGTAACATCAGTAACACTAAACTCGACCACTTGCTAGTGCGATGAAATACCTTTCTAAATTAAGCCGTTCTAATCGCACCGCCATATCTCAGTGTATGTATCGCTCACACGCAGGAGAAAATAATAACAATAAATATTTATTATATTGTAAAAAGTGAATTATTCCCCCGACAACTTTTTCTACGTGCAGTACCACGACGAACAGGATACGTATAGCAAAGATAATGTCGGCGAGATAACGAGGCAAGAGCGGTGCGAGTGAGCTTTTAAGTGCGCGCGGTACACACGTATAATTGCAGACCAGAGCACGCTTCGAAATTACTACTTGCCTGGCCTGTTCGCACCGCGCCGTCGATAACATTGTGGACATCATAATATAAACGAACATGAACTAAACTTTACATTAAGTTTTTAACAAAATTAATGATAACAAAATAATAATAATAATTCACGCCAAGATATCCCCCAACAAAACACGTCTTATGATGTACCTTAAAAAAATCGTAAACATTACAGTGCAACGAAGATTGTCGCGGTTCGATTTGGTAGAAAAGAAAACACTCACCCTCAGCCCTCACTAGCGTGACAGTGATGATCTATCAAGCTAGAAACCAATTGTTGGGCCTGGTCAGCGAGAGGAGCCCTTTATACCAAATTGTACAAAGCCTCAAAATCCGCCGTGTTACACAAATAGCTAAGAAAATCAAACTTTAAGTTGTCTTTTCCGATCATACCCGTCATACTTTCTCCAAGTTAACCAATTGTGGCTGACTCTAAAAAGTGACAGACAGGTTAATGGATCTCGACCTACCTCGAGCAAACAGAGTCAAATCGCAGGACATCTACATTTGGTTATCAGAGAAGATTACAATCCTGTAAATTTCTTGTGTATCTGTGTTGTAGTTTTCATATTCCTTTGGTATTTGGTGTTACAGTAAAAACATATTCCGTAATTCCAAAAGATGTGGCGACCATCGTCTTGTTAGGATCAATTGTCCATCCAGTGTAGATTTGCACCATGCCACACGGCTTTCTTTTTGAATTGGGGTTTAATTGTGGTGAATCCAATGGTCAGAAAACTTACATACTAATGTTTGTGTAAGTTGGTGTCAATTAGTTTCACACCAATCTTTAAAGTTGGAAATAACATGCCCGCCCTCGTCAATCATATTTCGTAGAAGGTTAATATTCTTTTCGGTAATTGCCGTTTTTTGGCTAGAGAGCTCGAAAGTGGCTCTTTTTGTTCATCTGAAATGCAATTTGGTCGCCAAACACTTAATTTTCTCAAAATTTTCTTCACATCTTAAGCTGAAATTGTAATAAATCGCAGCTCAATAATGCTCTTTGTTCAATTCCATGATTTCTTGGAGAAAGAATGACTTTCAAATTATTTATTTTAAAAACTTTCAAGTAGATTTGACAACTTTACTGCCTTCAGTTAATGTTATAAACCATTAGTTAAATGTTAGTTTTGGAGTTAAATACCAAACAAATTTTGTTTGAAAATATCACATCCTGCTAGATAAGCTCAGCGGAGAGAGAACAGCCTAGTATACTCACTTATACATTCAAGTCTTTAGTACATTTCTATTTTGTCCATATATCTCTGTTCTATCAGAAAATTAATGGTCCAACGAACCAAATCAAAGAATTATATCGTCCCCGGTACAAAGAGATAGAAATGTGAGCGTTTACTTCAATATTAATTCAAGGGGTCCAACTTGATATATAAACTATGAAGTTTGCCAAGAACCTTTAGTGTGTAAAGTGTTATGTGTCTTGGTTATTGTTATCAACTTCTCGTAAAGAATGATTATACCAGATCCATCAGAAAAATTATTACCGATCGTGGTAAGACTCGAGCCTGTCACAGCGCAAACCCTCTTATCATTGGGCCACCGAGTCACTTGGTGATATCGATAAATATTGGAAATAATTCAATAGATACCAAAAAAAAATAAATGCAAACACATTTTGGGAGAATATCGTTTATAATTTTAATTCAGAAAAAAAACGTAATTACAATTCACGGTACATTCGTATAATATTATCCACGATCATACGACGTTGTGGCTATGATGCGGTATTGCCTACATACAAAAATAAAATAAGAAGGTGACAGGTATGGAACGACTAGAATGCGCCGATTTTGCCGTTATTAATTTAATACTATACGAAATTACTCTTTTGTTTCGTTGGCGAGATGCTATTTTTATTCATTCCATTTTTACTTTTTATACTCAGCGCAAGTCTTTGTAAACCTTGGACATTTGAAAGATTGCAGGCATTCTATATGTATATCTTAGCTGAATGTAGTTACGAGAAAACCCGCGGAGATTATAAAATGAGCTAAAGGGCGTACAAATCCATAAAGGCAAGGTAATTATAAGGAATTTCAACGTATCTCAAAATCGCATTTATACCTGTCAACATGGAACTGAACTACTTTTTGTTGTTGTTGCCAGCAATACATTTTATACCTTTCACTTTGTTAACTTACTCCATTATAAAATTGTAAAACTTTTACTCTCTAAATTGCGTAATAACAATAATTCTAAAAGGAAACGTTTAATAGTAATTATAGCACAAGCGTATCGCATTCTAGTATACCAATGAACTTCGACCATAATTCATACAAAGAAGGATTAATTATGCGGGCAACAGGTCGGTGCTTCGACGCTCGGCATACTATGAAATACAAAAAAAATGATTTATGGATGACGCCGTGCATTGCCGTAAATTGTTAGGTGCGTTACTTAAGCTAGATGATAATAAAACATAGCAAAAATAGTAACCGTTTTGCATCAAGGAAGAAAGAACAAGGATAGAATCTTTAATGCTACATGTTATATTGCACTGTTGAGTTTTAATATTAAGTGATGCTCTAAATTAAAATTTAAAATTTTCCTCTTATACTGAAATAAAATGTTCGAAAAAAGTACTTAAATAGGAAATACTATTGGCCGACGTATGTATATTGAAAGTAATTGCATACAAAATTAGAGATATTCGTCGCCCTTTGTTTAAAACAAAACAACTTTTTGGGAAAAAAGAGAATAATAATAATGACTGTAGCCTAGTAGGACAATCACTCTACGTCCACACAAAATATTCGAATGTTAAATTCAATTAAAGTTTGACTTCAGATTTGTTCTTCTTGAAATTCGAATTTTATTAGCGGTCCTATAGTACGAACCCTAACAACTCTGTGCCTGTACTTTGAGGGAGATATATTTATTTAAAAAAAATCTTGCATATAGGGACCCTAAAAAATATCGTAAACTGCAATCGATAAGATCACCAAGTTTTAAAAACTAAAGGTTGGGATGTAAAACTAAATTAATATAACTCTGGCAACTCGTGATATCTTCGTTTGATTCGATAACCGCTCGAATACGTGTTGGCATACTTTTACAAGCATGTTGCGGAATTCCGAAGTTAACGTGCCCTACATTTGTCTAAGTTTGGGTCTTAAATCAGCAATTGTTTTTTGAGGATTTTTCCTTACGTATTTATTCACTTCGTGCCATACATTTTCGATGACCTTTAAGCCCGAGCTGTTTGAGAACAAAGAGAAGACTTGTTCTGTTGGGCAAACCATTGTTTGGTAAACGGGCAGTATGATACAAGGAAAATAAAATCTCTTCCGGGCAATTTGTCAATACTGGACAACAAACGCTCCTGCAGAATTTCTTGGTACTTTATAGCATTCACCTTACCCCGCAATCAATTCCAATTGGCGCAAAACACTGGCAGACACACAGCCATATATCATATCATATAAAACTTAATGAAAATCACATCTTTTATTTATAATCGCTCGTTATTGAATATCTTCGCAAACGTCAAACTAAGACTCACCAGGCACTATGAAAGGGCAATAAGCTTGAAAATAAGATAATTTGAGTTCTATGGAAAGAACAGCCACCCACTATTTCTTTTGAAGTGTATTAGCTTAATAATTTCTGACAACCCTCTCCGGACACGTTAAAACCGTCCCTTCTGCAATTTTCTTTGTAACCAGGTCTTCTTGGCTTCGATTGATTATAACTCGTACTTGTTCTTTTAATTTCGATGGTTCCGGTTTATCTATTGTGTTTAACAACTGAATAGTTCTGTAGTGACTTGCTTTAATGATATTCGATAATACTCAGATACAATAATTTCGCACAATTTTTGTACGTTTAATCGTAAAAAAAAAATTTAAGGCTGTTATTCACTTAGACATTAACCATGGATCGCTAGCAAAGGTGATAGGTGAGTTTTTTGCTTTCCAATCGCTACTTCAAAGCAAATTTTCACCGTCCCAACATTTAGTTGGCTAAAACGTATATTTTTAGAATCTCAATTAAAAACACTATTAAAGAATAATGTGTTGACAATAGCCAATCGTTGGTTGATGTTCAAAAAGACATTTCTTCGATTTTATAACCACTTTCGAAATATTTTAAAATACCTTAAATATACGCAAAACTTTTGAATAAATAACCATCCCAACATGTAGTTGTTAGGACTCGTACTAACCTTAAGGTTCCTTTCAATTTCTTCAATTTGGCAGCAACACTATGACTGCCTTCTAATTTTTCACCTGCTTTATTATTTATTTATTTTTTTTATAACTCTTGAAATTGTTGAATAAATCTGGAGATTGTTTTGTCTGCTTCCTTATATTTGACGTCGATAGTATATCGATGTTTAGTGCCCGATGTTAAGTTGATGTACTAAGAATTGTTGCCTTTGGTTCATGTGCCCTTCCCATTAACAACGTAGAACGGCGATTATTCCTTTATCTACAATGTTAATGACGCTCTAAACTCTGGATACCTATCCAAGTAGATACACTCTGGGTTAGTGTAGAAGGGGTGCCGCGGCACAAAAGTGTGACTAATGGTGCCGCGTAATTTTAAAAAAGTGTTAAGTATATTCAAAACAGACTTTTAAAATAAGGAATTTTCAGAGAATTATGCGAAATGACGTACAAACCTGCGTTATATAGATAAGATATATTTGCCCTTCTTAATATTTTAAATAACTTGGAGACAAGAAATGAAAATATCCTTATAAGTTAATTGCTCTTGATTAAAAAATTCTTGTGGATGAATAAACTTAATGCTAATGCTTTTGTTATATTTCCGAGGATTCCAGAACAAATGAAAATTTTCTTCCACCAGTGCTTGAAAAATCATTTGGATTTGCTTCAAAAGGCATTTTGCGTGTATTAAATCTAAAAAAATTTAACTGGATTTGGTATATCTGTAATCTTTGTCTGTTTGCGATCTAACATTGAAAATCAAACGAAATTTCATTTGAATACTTTTTGCATTTCAATCAGAAATGAATATCCAGTTATCTAAAAGAAAATAAATATTTTACTCCGATTTTCAACGTCGTACCTGTGTGCGTTAGTATTTTCAACTCACTAACGAAACACGATCGAGACTGGAAAATGTTGAAGATGAACTAGCAGTTACTCTAAATAAGACCTCATATAGAAAAAAAAATAACAAGAGACCTGGCCAATTACACATTTTACGTGTTGGCTGCAATTATTTAAATAAAAATTCGTTTGACCTTTATCAAATTATTTGAACAATTTAGAGCTTTGTTGAAGGCATACATATTTTCTTTTTGCAATTATTTTTATATTTTATTTTCGCTGTAGGAATTATTCGTAACGCAGATACAAATCCAAGTAAAAACATAGCTAATATTATTCTTCGTTCTATTTATTTGATTTAGAAATTTCTTCTTCTACAACTACGTAGTTGTGCCCCGAAATTGCTCTTTCTTCGGAAATGTGGAACGAAAATAGAAAGATTGAGAAACACTGAATCAATGAATAGTGATTCAGCACATTACATAATATACTTTTCAACATTATCATATATTTGCACGAGTTCTTATCTACACGAAGTAAAAAATTGAGACAGCAATCCTTTATATTTTTATAAATATAAGAATTTATGATAGTTTATTTAATCCAATAAAATACACTGAAAAAAATGAATTCAATAAATCATGTTCGTTACTTCATGTTGTCACATTGATACCTATTGATCAATATGATAAGTACCCGTTTATTAACTTACTTTGTGAGAAGCGAATGTATTCTTTATATTAATAAATCCGTTTATTGTATATAGTGTATATACGTAATAAGTATGTGTTTATCGATACAATAAACAGCCATTTACTAAAACGATTCGTTGAACCAATGATGAAAACATTGTTACATTATTGTATTTACGTACCCTTCTAGTGGATACTTGTCTAACACATAGTGCACCAGTAATCCATGTCGATTCCACAACTTGCTAAAACAATACATAGTAATTACATTAAAAAATTAATGTATATATTTATAAAATTTCCCATGCGCATTACCCATCCCACTACGTTTCGATAGAGAAATTAGAGAGAGTAATCTGAAATCAAGCTGAAGTATGCGTAATTGGCAAAACGTGTGAGTAATAAATTCGTGGCTCGTTAAGTAAGGTAATTTTCAGCAATATCTTTCCTTCAAATTGAAACTAGTTGTATCATAAAGTCTTCGGATTACTCGCTATTGAATGGACTTCCTTCTCTCTTAACGGCTCAATAGTAATTATTTGATAGGAGTGTGTACTTAACTGCTATCTTCGCGATACCGCTTGATTGGTATAACTGCTGATTGCATCTTCATTTCGCCACAATTATCGCTATGGAGGCATTGTCTTTGATGAGGCTGGGTGCGTCGCAGGATAAGTGGATAAAATAAGTTTATACGGGAACAGAACTGCTTTACGGATGGATTCTTATAGTTTGAATTGCTATTGAAGAAGACTTAGTTTGCTTGGCAAGGTTGATAAAAAAAGTCACTTACTAAACAAATATAGCAAGTTGTACAGTGTGTAAATCGCAATACCTTTCTTCTACTCTTAAATTATCGCCTCAACAAGCTGGAATAATATACGTTGACATGTGCCTTTTTTAATTTGACGTTTTCTAAAAACCTAAAAGACTGCAGAAGTAGACAGTAGCGGCTGACAGGAAAGCGCTAAGCGTCACAAAAAGCCGATACGACACCCGAAAACACTCTTTGATTGTTCTAAAGTAATTTTTTTAATTCTTTCGTTATTTACAGGTTCTGGGGCTGTCGCATTAGCTCATTTAGATGGATCAGGAACCGATGAAGCTGTTTGCACCATGATACAAAGGGTTCAAGAGCTAGCTATGGGCTACCCTGAAGGCAGAATAGAATTACAGCTGGTTGGAGGCTTCAGTGACGCACATCACTATTCAGAGGAGCTATTTTACAACATAATGAGTAAGTTTTCACTACTACAAAAAATCGCTCTAAAAATTCCTTTAATACACAAAATAGTAACCGCATAACCTTGGTATACTTGCAGCGAGAAACATAAATTATCATAAAGAACCTTTCTAGAACGTCATGTTTATTAATGCCTTATTGTTTCATGATTTAATGAGTGAGGTACTCACTAAGTTAGTATATTGCATGGTAATTTATTAATTTGTTTACTTGACTGTCCCAATAGACTGACCTTGATGCTTATCGAAGATATTTTTTTTTCAGCGTCGTTCCACAAGCATCCCTTAGAAATAGATTTAACATTAGCATGCGTTGGTGAACTTAACACTACCACTCGCGGTGGTATACATTGGCCGATCGTATATGGAATCGGTGTCAACATTAAGACCGGAGAAATATTTCCTGCAACTTTTCCAGACAAAGGACCTGATCAGGCTTTGAGAGCGGCAAGACAGTTGACAGGTTTATCGCAGGTAAATTCATGATTTTATTAGGTTACTTCAAAAGTAGGTTAATTTTCTACTCCTCACGAAAGCATTCAGAAGCCAGGTTTATAATTATAATAGTTTCGTGTTTATAAATTAGGATTGACTTTATGCAATATGAATCTGGGAGAAAGTTAAGTATACCAAGACTTAAACAAGCATGTAATAATTTATCTTTTTAAGGAAATTACACAATAAGATTGTGTTGTTGATAAAAAGAGTTTGCGCCGTGGCAAATTGCGTTCAATCTTGTTGCTTTGTTTTAATTTTACTGAAGATTTAAATCACGCTAAAAATTAGTCAAGTTACTGAAAGTTCCTACTTAACTACCGTGAATCCTAAAAGAACAGGTTTTGTTTGAAATTAATGAAACTCGTAAAGAAACTAGACAACATCGTATAAGCTCAAGAGACAATTTCATTTGATCGCTGGCGTTACTGCCCATAATTGCATGTTCCAATCTAAAAGTCATCTAAATAAGGCACCTCACTTGTTAATGCCTAAATTGAGGTTTTTTCCCTATTCCACATACTAGTAAGCAACTAGATATTCCGTGGCTTTTAGATGGGATTGGTATCACGATGGGATTGGTAACGATAAAACGTTTTCTTGTTAGCCCTTCTAATGTTGAGTAGGAATAGAGTAGTCAACTCAAAATCGAATTATAGAAATTACGAAAAATTGTTTGAGAACAATTATTGGATGATAAAAATGCAAGTTATTTCTACATTTTCCAGTTCCTAAGTTCCTAAGCAACAATTGATTATTTCACTATATGTGCTCGTTATTCCAATAACAGCTAAACGAATGAATATGCTGAAAACAAATTATACCTACATATTTTCATTCTTTTATCAATAGATTGTAGATTACTTCAATTTCTTCGCAACAAGGCTCCTCTTTGACAAACGACGAATAAAATGTCTATGTCTATCAAGGAAATGTTGAGTTTAGCTCATCGGGCACTAGAGCAAAGAGGAAACATGTTAAATACTAGATGTTGCAATCACGAAAATAAAAAAAAATCCTTGAAAACGTCAAATTCAAAGTAAATTTTACTAAAAAAAATTTAAGTAATTGGCTGCGATAAACGATAAGAGTCGTGAGTTAGTAAAACGTGCTAACGGATGCATGTTGTGTCTTTCCGTAACCATAGTTACAGATGTGCAACGCACACCGATTGATCGGTTTTGCTAACTCGCTGCTCTTATTGTTAATCGCACCTTCACTATGAACGCATCCTAACACGCTAGAGCGGTGATTCATATTTTAAAATCTACAAAATGACCATCGAAATCGGTGCCATGTTTGAGTAAAGCTATGTCCATCGTTAATGATAGCAAGGACTGTGGCGTAGTATGATAAACAACACAAAAATATCCAACCTCTGCACCGCACAAGTTTAATTAATTTATCCGGGACGGCCGCTTCGAGAATACGAATGATCCACATTCTCAAACCGAACCATTCGGTCACGGGCCCTGTTCATTTTTTCAGAGTTTAGAAGAAGAACTGTGCTAGAATTTGTTTATTAAATTAAATATGATGCTATATGCGGATAAGTTTTTAGTTTAAAAGCACAGAATGCGCCGATGAAATAACTACTAAAGATATTAGTAGATTTCTAAAGACTTTAGAAAGACAGTCTTTAGAAATCTTCTGAAGAAGCTGACAGAATGGTCAGCGAAACGTCAAGCAAAATTTTAACTACACGACATCACCCGAAAGACATTTCTACTATGGATTACGGTCGTGAAAGCCTACACTCAACTACTAAAGATATTCTTTCAAACTAATGCATAAACCTCTTATTTTTTTAACACCTACTCGAAGTAACCACATGTGTATATAAGAAAAGTGAATAGACAAATATTGATTAAAGTTTAGTATGAGACAAATATATTTATTCAAAACATTGTACGCTATGCTTTTTAGCAGTAAAGAATATAATAAAAACACTGGAAGTTGTTTAAGAAATTTCACAATTTAACTAAATAGAAATGTTTATCTCGGCGAACTTCTGAAAGCGTTGCGTACTGTGAACAACAACACACAAAATATTACTTTCGAAATGTTAGTAAATGTCAGCATTTACCTGCTTTCGAGTACTTCTTTATATCTAAACACAACAAATTTTGATTTCTTTGTTGTATTTATTTATTTATTTTTAAATTTTTAGGTATTAGATATATACGATAGCAACTTAGGATTACTAAGAATTGGGCCTTTCAACTACGAACCTCTTCGAGGTGTTGATTTGTGGTTAGAGCAAACCGACGATTTCATTCTGCAGCATCTGTCTACTTCTCCCGAAGTGGAGCCGCCACATTTTGTGATGCAGGTTTGTAATATCGCTTACGAGTTCTGTAAAACTGATTACTTAATGGTCTTCAATATTGCAGATAAGAGCTACGCTTAAATACATCCAAGATAATCAGTTCCCGGCGATCACCGTCTTCAGAGACAATCGTCCTCATTACTTTAGGAGAGACGAACATTCCGGAACTTGGCAACCAGTGCGATATTAATAAATCGTTAAAGAAATTTTAGAAATACACATACGTATACATATTTTTACAAAATTCTAACAAATGAGAAGTCTACGTAAAAATTTATCTATATATAATATATTGTAAATAAAATTCTCTGATTTACACTTGTTAATTGACGAAGTACGTTGAAGTACATTAATATACGATATATACATGCCTATAAGTGTATTTTCACTGATACATTTGTTTGTGATTATAGTTTCTTGCTGTAGAATTATAATTATTACTTGTTTGCGTACCTATAGCTGAAGAAGTGGTACTTTGTCTAGAGGTTACTGCCAGTACCGACTTAAAAATGAAAGGAAAGAGAGATTAAAGGAAAAAAACATTTAATTATTAAGTCATATTTTGTTATTTTTAGTATTTCAATATATATTTGTTAACTGGGTTGTTGATATTTAAATAAAGAATGTCATTGCTTTGAAATTTTCTTGTTTTCCTTCCTATTAACCAGTAGTTAAAACGTTTCTCATGTTTCAGAGATTAAGAACAAATGCTGTAAGCCAATTGATGTGTTATATACTATCTGAAAACGGAAAGGAGTACTCTCTTGCATTACAGTTAATCACGTGAAATTATTGTTCATTTATTTCGTTAATTCATGCAAAGTAATCGTTATTTCCCTTTGCCCGTAACAGTATAATAAAATACAGAGATATATTTATGTTTAATAAACTATGACACAGGGAAATGGGACGAAATTCAGACGAGTGTATTTTTCAATTGAACCCTCTTTAATAACAACAAAAGTAGTTGAGACACGAGCGACATAGTAATTACATCTATTATTTTGAGTGCGTAAAAGGATATTGATATAAAAGTGAGGAAAAAAAATTAAAAACGTAATTAGTAGAAATTAATAATTACAGCAAAATAATTAGCGAGAGCATGGTCAGAGGCTCTAGTACTGAGGAATTTAACACGTAATATCTGAAATATTTAAATGCATAAATTGCAATTTCTTCTTTGTCCGTGGCTGTTGTAGATGTTGAATTGCATAATAAACCGATAAGAGTGTCTTTTGCTAAAATAATGAGCAACACTCTGAAGTACCAAAAAAAATCCTAAAATTCGAGGCTAAAAACGAAAAACAACCAGATCGCCAGATGCAACACAGATCAAAGTCACATTACAGCTTCATGGAAGGACCTACAGCGATGGGTTATTATCGGAACAATACCATAAAAACAGTAAAGCACGTACAGGCGTCTGCCATGGTATGGGCGTATTCTATGTTTCATGGTGTTGGATTGTTTGGATTAACACGTGCATTTGAATATATTCCAAACAAGTATGCTGACTTATACTGTGGTAGAAATGCCTCTTCGTTACCTCTTTGCCCATGACAATGATCCAAAACGTACTAGCCATAGCGTAAAGATCTGGCTGCGAGATGCATCAGTTGAGGTTCTGGCTTGGCTAACGCAATCGACAGGCTTCAACACGGTAGAAAACATGGGTTGATGTTAAAAATAGTCGTCGCTGCAGCTCATCCAACATCACAGCATAAATTTTGTGATAAACTGTAGAGCGAGCGTGGTATACCAGTTGCCCTGAACGTTGCCAAGTTTGGTTAATTCGACGAGAGAAAAAATAATGGTTACACAACGAAATATTAAGTTTTTCTACATTTTTGTACCCTTAGAGTATTCAATTATTTATTACATATAAAAATCCTAACTTCTTCACAATTTTTCTTCATTGCTGAATACATACTTCACATTATTTCACTGCAGTGTACTAAATCGTATACCTACATCATGTGTATTGATCAATTAAAGTAAAAAATTTATAGGAAACACACACACAAAGAAGCTAAAAGCTTACAAGGTACGCAAAGACATCCGAAAAATAGCAATTATTCCAAAGTTGTCATGGGAAATAGTAGTTTTCTCCCGCCTCCTGGATTCAGCCCCAATTTCCTTCATCGTTTTAAATCTTCGCTTCTTCGACTTGATTTTCTTCTTTTAGACAGAAGAAAATGTCGTAGAAGCCAAGTTAGGAAAGTGCGCTGTGTGAGGAACAATAGCCACGTAGTTTTTCACCAAAAAGTGCTGTAGGATGAAAGTGTAACCTCGTGTTATTATGATGGAGAACCCAGTCGCTCCTCCACTATTTCTTGGGATGTTTCCTTCTCGGCCGTCTTAGAACGTCACAATAGAGCTCTGACAACCTCACAATGTGACATGGTCTAACGAATTTTTGTATACCGTCTCATACAGTAACTCATTGTAATTGATTGAATAAATTAGATGAAAAAAAAAATTTTTTTTTGCGTTCATCCTATATTTTTATAACTCTTTTCTGCCATAATTTACGGAAATATGAACGTTTACAAACGTTCGTGTTCGCAGGGAAAGTTACAAACTCTAATGTAAAATTAAGCCTGACAGCCGAAAATTAATGAGATGTCAGAAGTATAATTTATAAAAATTATTACAGTAGATTTTGGTTTAACTTCTTCCGACTAAATCACAACTTTATTCCTAAGACCAATGATTGATTGTTGGTATCTCCATCGTCTGCAAACGCAATTTTATCTCCGTTACGCACATGTTTCAGAAAACGGAGAATGTTAAGGATGATTATTTTACATTATAAATTGGACGAAAATAGTAAAATTAACTTGATTATTGATAATTATCAGAAAGAATAAATAATATTTCAAACCCCCTGGCTGCAGAACAGTTTAGAAATCTAGCTATCTCAACAGCTTAACATTCCTATTGGTTTGTCGTCCGTATCACAGAGGACACCAATAAACCATTTCTTGTGCTGAGATTTTTTTCTTCAAATTGTTTCCGTAAAATATTCTCTTTACAATTGGGAATTGTTTGTGACATTTTATAAAAAAAAATATATTAAAATTTTATCAATCAAAATGTTTTCTATTGTGGTTCCATCACATCATTGTTCCGTTATAAAAAAAAAATATTTCGACCTGAAGAAATTATCACAAAAGAAAAATACAGCCTTGTTATGATGGATGACAATTGTTATTGCCAATATACGCATAAATACAAAGTTTCTTTCAAAGAATATCATGAAAACGTTATTTTTATCTGCAATTTATACACTTTGTTTTTAGTCCATTAGTCTTTTGTATATTATAGTGCTACCATAACACTGCGTAGGCTTTTACGACCGGAATAACTGTTACTGCTATTAACTTCTTCCGGGATTCACCGTGCGTCAAAACTTTCGCTCGACGTTTCGCCATTTCATGGTTTCTTCAGGATAACTGAACTGATTCTCGATTGTCCGACATCCGACATTCGTCTTATATACGCCGCTGGTGCATTCGACGGAAAAGCTACTGTGCTTACCGAACGGTAGATGCTCCTCAGGACTAGTCCTGGTTTTTCGGTGACTCCTGCTACGTATGGTAAACACGCCATACTTCTCTATGGTTCTGTAGTCGCCTTTAGACGCATCTTTTTCCAAGTGTAACCATTCTTCTTCAATGCTTTCTCTAGATGTATCTTGTCATTGACTAGATTCAGCTCATCAGCGATAGTTTCGGCTCTGGATAGTAAGGGTTTAATTACCGTCGTCTTCTCCATCGGATGATATAAATACTGCGTGTTGTAGTATTCCCTCTTGCGTCCTCTTTGCCATTATCCAGGAAGGGCAGATTTTTTTTCTTTCTCCGTGGTGAATTTAACGGCTGAGTGCTGCGATTTGAAGAGTAAGAATGGTTGTAATTTTTCTTCTCCGTGTTGCCATATTACAAACGTATCGTAGCCAACACTTCGGTTTTGTTTCCATAAGCTCGAGCGAACTGTGGCGACGAGAATTTTGAAGTTTTAAAATGTTGATGTTTTGCGTTTGCATGTTTAATTTGTTTCTTTTTTTTTATTATCTATGTTTATGACATTTGTATGGTACACGAGGTATTGTATCATTATATAATTTTATTATTGTATTTAGTATATTTTGTTTGTGTATATGCGTTGTAGGGCATACGCGTACTACATATTCTTGCTATGAGGCGAAGATAAGACTTTTAGCGCCTAATAATAAAGGTTGATAAAGCTTAAATACGCTATTATATAGCCGAAATGAAACAACAATCGAAACAGTGGAGTGACACCAGTACAAGTACTCCGAAGAAGGTGAAGACCATATACTCGGCGGAAAGGTTGTGGTCATTATCTTCTGAGATGGGAGGAGATGGGATTTTTCGAATCGATATAACACTACAGGCCCCACTTAAAGAAGAAACAAACAGGATAATGCACGTGTTCACACTTCGGCAGTTTCAATGACAAACATACACGAAATTGCTTCCAAAATTTCAGTTAGCAGAGATTTAGGTCAAGCAAACGGTAATCGTTGGAACTAACGCATATTTTGAACAGTTTAATAACGTTAGCTTTGAGTGTAGGCTTTCACGACCGTAATCCATAGTAGAAATGTCTTTCGGGTGATGTCGTGTAGTTAATATTTTACTTGACGTTTCGCTGACCATGCTGTCAGCTTCTTCAGAAGATTTCTAAAGACTGTCTTTAGTAAAATATTAACTACCACGACATCACCAACTATACACGACATCACCCGAAAGACGTTTCTACAACGTTAGCTTTTTTGAAGAAATTAAAGATTTGAATACCAGTCGACTAAATGTAATGAACTACGTCGAAAAATACAACCATTCTTAGCCAAAAAGTTTGTGTTTTCTTATCTAGTTCAATCGACTCGCGTATCATCTTTATTTCCTTCAAATAATACATCTATATTCAACAAAGCTGTTACAGAGCAAATGAGTATTAACGTACCTTGTCTGTCTCCCAGTAACACCAGATTCAATGTTTTACAATGGCAGATAGGAGACAAATATTGTGAGCGAAATACTTTAGTCGAGCATAATCAGCAAGCTTTAGTGATTTTACAAAAGCAACTCAAAAATAATAAAAATCATATGAAAATGGAAGCTTTCAAATATACAATTCGTAAGCATATGCATTATCATACACACATGCATATCTATAAAATAGTGATGCGTCAGCCGAACATAACTTCAGCGTGATACGTAGATTACAAAAGCATATTCTACAACAACACATCAACACATTAAACAGCATGCATTACGCTCTTTTCTGTTATCAACAATTACAAACAATGTACGAAGTGTATGCAGGCTATAGTATTGTCGAGTATAATGAATGTAGGCATTGGTGTATTATTTACGAGCAAGTGGATAGGTATAACAGATTGCAGGGTTTATAGCTTCGTAAACACACGACCCGAGGCTGTGGAGAATTTTCATTTCCCACGGAGAATATTTAAATTTTCCAATCAGTTTTTAGCGCTTTCATAGTACTACATTTTATTCACAATGTTGGAACAACTTTACGTAGTAGCTAGCTTATAAGCTTTGGCGGTTTTACATGTCATAATGCGAACGTCTACGAGAAAAGAATGTTCATCTAATAGTAAAAACAAACTTTATGTCATCCAACGAAGAAAGTAGCTTTCCCGATTTAACTCGCAGCAGGAAGCTATCTCAGGTCATGCAATTCTGGAGTAAAAAAGTAGTGAAATTAATTAGTAAAGAATTGATTTCAAATGTTATTACAAAAGATGAGACAAATAGCATTTAGTAACAATAAATTGAAAAACAAGCAAGATAAATGTGAAAATAAGATTTTATGTGCAAAAATGAGGCCCCGAAAAAGAAATAGAGATAAATATGAATTAAATGGGCAAAACTTATAGTGACAAAAAATATATAATTTAAACAATTAGAAGGAACAGATTAACAACAAAAAGATATCAAAAAGGAAATGATACATAGAAATAAAGTGTGTGAGGTCTTCTTGGGCGGACAGTGATAACCATGTCCTGCGGCTCCCATGCAATGGTGCATTGCACTGTAACCACTATTACGGTTGTGGTTAACGCCTTTCTTCTCGTGGGTCTCCTAGCGACTTTATACACGTTGTAACTAGGGTGCAATAGCAGGTACTTAACTTACTTTAATACTTATTTTCATGGCTTCCTTGGCCACGATAATACTCGGATATATACCCATTTTGGTCATATCTTTCGGTTATTTCGACTGTCGTTTGAGGAATCGTAGCTTCTTACCATAGTTCTTTATCTGAATTTGCTGTTTCCAGCTTGGCCTCTGTCACGCTGACCACCTCCCTCTCTATTTGTTTTTCCGAAGGAGTCGTTTTTTCTGCTTCCAAGGTGAATGTCTTGTCTAAGATTTCAGCGCCTACATCTTGGCTGCATTCTACTTTAACTTGCTATAACTATCAACAAATAAATGTAAATGAAGGTTAATAATGGATCGGGGCTGTCCAGTTACACCCCTGGCAAAGAGAGAATAGCTGATAGTTAAGCAACTTGTAACCGCACTTAATCTAGTTTCAGATCCAGATCACATTCCGACAAATGTTATTATTATTAGGAATAGGCCATGGCACTGATTGCCTTTAGTCATTGTGACCTAAATTATTGAAGCGGTGCCCTTTCGTATGTTAGAATAGTTGTAAATTCTTGATAAATTTCCTTCCATTTAGTAGGTGTGAGAAGTGGTCTACTGAAGTGTTGAATTGAGTATGGCTGATGGCAACACACTTACATAGAACGTTTTCTGGCGTTTCAACAACAAATGTTGCTTCCAATTTCTCAAAAAACTTAAGGCATTATAACTTAATAATTTGGTCTATTAGCAGGTTAGCAATGACAGCATTCCTTTGAAATCCCAAAATCTTACGTCTATTACTTCCAGCTGATAAAAGTGATTTGGTTCTTTTGGAGTAAACATCCCCACTTTATTTAATTACACTCTATATAGGAATTATAATTTAATTCGAAACAATTAAAATCTACTACAGGTCCTTTTTGAAAAAATTAAAAATTACCAATTTGAAAGGAACATAGACTTTAGGCAGGAATTCTGCATTTCGTAGCTGTGGTACTCACTGTTTCGATCCAGTGCCGCGTGATTATTCAAGAAGATTAGCGTTACTACCGTTCTAGGAATTGTTTTTGAAGGTGCAGGTCTTTCATCGTGATATTTCCAAAATCTCAGATATATTTAAAACACATTGGATTCGTTGCAACGTAATCCATTAAAAATGCGTTTGAAGATTTAAACCTCATTTAAAAGCTTGTTATTGAACAGTTACAATGCTCATACAGATACTTGTGTACTCATTTTGGATCTAGAGTATTCTTTGTCAATAACTTTTATAATACATTTATATACTTAGAATAAGTTTAAAATCTAAATAAAGAATTTTAGTGCGGTTACCATTGAACGTTTGAATGCTATGAATTTTAGATTTCGAGATTAGATGGATTTTTTCGCCATAAACATTGTTCATTGAATGAGTTGATACGAATAGAAGTCCTTACCTAGAAGTAACATCCGCGAGAAAGTTCCAAATCTTATTTTTAGTTCAAAGAAAAAAATGCGTAATTTACGATCAAAGTGTTGCCAATAATGGATCGTCTTATGGCCACCCCGTTCAAAGATTTATCTACCAAATGATCATTTGTCTTACTTAGCGTTCTCGGCCATGTCGAAGCATTAAAATCAAAATAAAAGAAGAACTTTAAAGTGGCTGTAACTTAGCTCTTATAGTAGAAAGTTACTTTAATTTTTTGCGAATAATGCAACAAGAATTCACATTCTTTGCACGAAATTTTAAAGACATGCTTCTTATATTACAAAAGAAATATCCGGTTCTGAAATATCTATGATATACAAAAAAAAGTTATGATACGTATTGTTGCAATATCAAAAAACAATACTTTTCCAATAAGATAATAAAATCTGATAATAAAAGCAAAATTTGCTGGAGTGTGATTAATAAACTCTCAAATAAAATTAATATGGTCGAAACTGATGCTGGCTCTGTAACTGATCCTGATATTCAACACCTTCTTTGCGCGGGTACCTCATCAGACTGCAGCTCGTGTACCTAACATATACCATAACATCAAATCTATGGTATTGATAGAGTACTCGGAAGAAGAATTTCTATTGATTTCCAATAGCTTGAAGAACAAGAGATCCTATGGGCCTGATGGAATTCCTTCTTTTTTTGTGAAGTCTATGAAACCTTATCTCTGTAGGCTACTGACTTATCTTATAAATCTGTCCTTTCAGTTGGGTATCTTTCCTAATGCCCTTAAAATAGTTTCCGTCAAACCTATATTCAAAAAAGGTGATAGACTCCTGACAATTATCGTTCAATTTCTGTTACTTCAGCAATAGCAAGGCTTTTCCAATACGGTATGTTGAGGAGACTGAATTCTTTGCTTGACCATTTCTCCTCTGCAACATGGATTTCGTTCTGGAAAGTCAACCATCACAGCCATACATACATACAATTTTATAATGTCCTTCAGTTAATCGAAGAAAAGCGCTTTCCTGTTGGTATCTTTTTCGATCTTAGTCGAGCCTTCGATTGCATACCTCACGATCGCTTGTTAGAAAAGTTATCAGCTTATGGAATTCGAGGAAGAGCGGGACAGTGGTTTGCATCCTACTTGGATAATCGCTCCCAATTTGTCGAGATAAGTATGCGTAGAGAGGGCGTTACTCATAAATCTGAAGTTTTGCCTTGTTACTTTAGGAGTCCCGCAAGGGTCGGTTCTTGCTCCAATCTTATTTTCTTTGTATCTAAATGATATTGTTATCTTTTTATTAGCTTACTAAT
Organism: Marronus borbonicus; assembly: GCA_902655005.2. Taxonomy (NCBI): domain Eukaryota; kingdom Metazoa; phylum Arthropoda; class Insecta; order Coleoptera; family Scarabaeidae; genus Marronus; species Marronus borbonicus. The sequence goes on from LR737385.1 coordinate 2,224,253, forward strand.
AATGAAGTATACAGACGATACCCCTGCTGCGTTCGCAATTCGCAAAAAAAATTCGCAAGAAGAAGCTATTCGTACCGGTAATTTACTCCTTCAAAAGTTATTTATATGGTTCTCAGCTAACAAGTTCTATTTAAATCCCTCTAAAACATTAACTCTCCTATTCCATACAAGGCAAAGATTCATTACTTCAAATCTTCAACTAACTTGCTAAGGTTCCTCCCTCAAGTTTCAGCAAGAAATTGTATTTTTAGGGCTGACTATTACCAATACTTTGTCGTGAAAACCTCATTGTGAATCGCTATGCAGTAAATTAAGTCAAACCATGTATCAAATTTGTTCCTTGCGCAATATCGTTGACGTAGATGTATTGCGTACTATATACTTCAGTCACTTTCAATCTAGGCTAACCTACGGAATCATCTTTTGGGGTAATTCATCCCATGTCCCTCAAATCTTTTTGATGCAAAAACGAGCGCTGCGATGCATGATAGGAGTAAAACCTCGTGATTCATGTCGTCCATTCTTCGCTGAACTAAAAATTCTTCCGCTTGCATGTTATTTTTGAGATTGTCCATGTCTGGAGTCATCATTTTTTATTTACGTTTGGTGTTTACCACTTCGTTTTTGTTTTCATTTTTGTATATATTTTCATTTTTTTCTGCTGTAAATCACTGTATATTGCGTGCTTTCGATATGGACAAGTTAAATCTTTATGCAGTGTATAGCTGCGAAGATAAAACACTGCCTAGGCATAGGTTCTGTGAACCCACAAAAAAATTGAAAAAGTTTGATAAATGGCTAAGTTTATGTCTCAATCCTCATTTAAACACAAATCCTCGCGGTTGTGGCTATATCAAAACTAAGAAGACAACCTTCTTATATTCTACATTATTAATACTTCGGAATCGCTAAATAGTGCTTAAATCTTCGTACAAACGTAAATGAAATTAATTCCCCAATTTATAAATCCGTCAACTTTAAAACAATTTAACTAAACGAATTGGGCCATCAAATTTTAATAGATGTACCAGAACTGTATACAAGAGCTTCGTTATATTAGGCTTTCCTTCATCCTGGATTAATAAAGTTGAATTGTAGCTGGAGCAACGCTAAACAAGGATTTAAATGTATCGCTTGGCCCTGCCTTGAAATGCTTCCTTTGACATCTATTATAATTCGAAACGTTTTTAGCAAATAAATGAGCAATGTTGTTACAAGGATATCTCCCTCGTAATCTGCAATAAATGAGGTATTTATAACAGCAATATGTCTTGCTCAAACATAGTACGTAAAATGCGATTTTTTCATACAAAAGTTGTAGCACAATTTTGCCATAAATTCAACTTCGTAGGTTTTATATAACGTACTGACGTTAATGTAATATATTACAAAAAAAGTATTAGATATTGATAAATTTCATCCGTAACTTGCTAGAATATCCAATAAATTACACCGTTAGCCGATATGTTTGGCGCCCAATATCGATTGCAGCAAAACTGTCAATTTATTCTGCACAATAAAATTCTATATGGGTAGAAGCTGTATAGAGTGTTATAGCGTCAGTTAGTTTAATATAAAGGATATTACCTTCGGCAAAGTCAATCCATAGCTACAGTTCCATTTATTGTCTAGTAGCTCATATTATCGTCCAAGAAATGTGGGTTCAGTGTTTCTGTTTTAAACGTCGAGTGTATTTATTGCATTTATATTACAGATTTATTGCTTCAAATACATTTCCGTTATTGCCATCATTAATATAAATAATGTGCTTTTAGTATAGTGCGTATTATGAGCTCTTGTTACCAGGTATAGTACGCACTATATATTTTACTGTTTATCTCGTAAAATGCCTAAATGAGAGCCGCGATACACATGTACAATGTGAGCTTTATATCATGTTTTGTCCTAATTTATTGCAATTACTTCCTTGAAGTCCCTACGCCCAAAAAGCTCGTCAATCTTGGTCCCATGTCAAAATGGTCCTCACTATTTCTTTTAAGAACTCAATGGACTGAGTACTATAAAGGCGCTTTACAACGTCTACGTAGTCAGACAACTCATAGTATCTGCACCACGGCAATGTTCCCACCCACCTTGCTTTGTTAATTTGTCACTTTTGCGACAAAAATCAGATGATTATCTTCCTCCAGCCATTTCGTGCGAATTTCGTATTTTAATACAGATTGTAGTGGAACATTGAGGTGAGGTGCGTGCACTTACTCCTTGATTAATTGAAGAAGAACATACTTTTGACAACAGACACTCTTTCGAAAAATGCTCAAAAATGGATAGTTGAAAATAATAAACGGGATTTGTGATTATTTTTTAATTTGATAGTAAGTTAGTAATTTGATAGTAATGTTGGGAAAGTTGAAGAAAAAAATTTTCCCATAAGTTCAAAAAATGTTGGACTTTTCTTCAAACTTAACCATTATCTCACACCGAGTCCGCATGGATTATTTAAATCTTTAATAGTGGAGTTATTCCATAATTAAAAAGCTTTTATTCTATAATATCGATCTGTGGAACGACAACGAAAAGGTTTTCTGAGAAATTTTGTAACGCATGAATTTTTCTTTTTCCTTTTTGACGAATTGGGCCATTTATTTTTGTGCTGTGAGGTCACTTCATTAAACAGCAATCCCCATTTTTCTGCCAAAATCTGGTATAGTCTTCTTTATGGTACCCCATAAATATGGTCCTTTTTTACTTCAAAGCAATGAAACTAAAAATTATTGATTTATGGCCAGGATTAAGGTAAATGTTCAAAGAGGAAAGTTGCATTAAATTAATTTTATTTGCTTTGTGTGTTGTATATTTATTTAGAATAGATGATTTTTTTGAGACTGTTCAAATTCCACTATTTTATGTGGAAAATCGTGTGACTTAAAGCACACCAGCGATTGGTGTGGCGCCACCCGGTCGCCTTTCCTTTGGCCGCTAATATCAAAGCGCATCACTTCATTTCGTTTGCTATTCCTATTCTCACGAACACCATCTTAGCACTAAATAGTAGCGATTTCAGCATTACAATTTTATTTAATTACTATAACTATAATGATACAATATATCAGAGCACATCTTTCTCTTTAGAAAATTCCTTTTTCACATGTCTAAAGAAGGTTGTCAATTAATCCATTCTCTAAATTTATTCTCATTTTTCTCATTTTTTGCTTTCAGTTTAGCCCGAAATTAGCTAAGCTGTCACCTTCAGCAGTAAAAATAAGTTCAGTTTGCGTACGGTGTTGTGGCATGGTTAGCAGTGAAATATTTCAGTATTGCTGTGTTACACTATTCGAGTGTGATTTAGACTACATTGCTTCTAAAAATGTATAAAATAAAAAAATGTTAGTCTTAGAGTAAATTATTTCATAAAACCGGCGCCTCCACCAGATTTCCGACAACATTGAAGGGGTTTTTCCGTTTTATATTAAATAACATCTTTTTCATAATAATCGACTTTATATCAAAAAGTTACTCCGGAAGGAAATGTTTTTGTAGTTGATTACCAATAAAAATCCAATAAAATTATTTACACTATATACAACGCTGTAAAAACATTATTAGCTTTTTTATTGCCTATAAAAAATTGGAATCTGGTACTAGTAAATAGAGGCAATAAGCTATAATTCGACGAAGCACACCCGTATTCACCTCCTGTGAGCATCATGCTTCCGTACCGGAAACGTATACGATTAATTCAATACCACCTATCGAAAATACCTTTTTTTAGTGCGAAAATAATTTTTTCGCCCACGAAAGTTATTGAATATACGGATATAATAACAACATTGTTAAATACTACGCTGATAATAGCGTCCATAAAAATTTCTCCGTTGAATTTTCGACTGCAGTATGAAAGCTTTTATTACGGGGTCATTGAAAATTTTATCCCTGCGATGAGTTTAAAACATTGTTTTATGTATTCTGATAACAGGAATTACTGTAGTGCTAATTACGTAGGGTGTATGTTACGGCCCTTACATTCCTTTACAGTCTAGTACAATTAATTTTTCTAACAATTACACTTAAAAGCGCATTTAATTTTTATGAACGTCCGTAATTCTTGGAGAAAACCACTTACTAAGCATGCTAAGGTTAAAAATAAACGTACATCTTGTGAAACTTCATTTATTGTACGGCGCGGACTTTAGCTTTTATTTGTTAGAAGTCCAATAAAATGGTATTTATTATTTCTGAGCGAATGCAAAAATAATATTAACATAGCTAAGTATTTAAAGATCATTATTTTCGAACAAGTACAAGTACAGCGTAAATCGGTTTCTCGGGATGCAATTGTGCAGATATTGTATTAGTTTGATGACGTTTCGTACTTAATTGCACGGAGCTTTTTTTAGGCACCATTGTGTTTGGGGTTGCATGCTGTCTTGAGATTAAAGTTTTACGCAGTTGGTTAATTTACATTAGGTAAGGGTCTACGACAACATTATTTTTTCCTTCATTTTGAACCTCTCTACTTTTAGAAGTTCGAAATTATTTTGGGAATTTTTGGGGTGGCACAACATGAAATTAAGTCCAAGTGTACAGGGTGTCTAGGTTTCGTTACAAACAATCCAAGATTGTTTTTTTTCATGAAGTATACTGTATATCATTACATTTTCGGATGTCTCGGCTCTATTTATGTCAATTTGGTTTTTGAGATAATTGAGATAATTTGATGGTGCGGTGCTTTTACAAAGTATTTCGACAAGCTTAGCTTAATGTGAAGGGGAGATAGAATTATGTTTTTAACGCAAGGACGCTCTCTGGCTTTGCCATTCCATGAGAGTACGAAACAAGGGTACTTTGTATATCCATCTTGTAAACCCAGCAACAAACCGATGATTACAAATCTCCACAAACTTTCCAATTGCGTTAAATTTACCATTGTTGCATAAAACCCTTTAGAATTCACATGGCCAGTAGGAATAGATGGCTTCTGATTTCCATGATATAAAAAGCACTAGCTTCAAAGATGTCTTTAGAGAATCCATAAATAAACGCCATTTGTCCGAAAGATATGGCCGCTTCATAGCTTGAAAATGTCCGATTATCTAGACAATAACAGAAATCATCTTGTTTTGTAAGAAACCGAGTTACCGGTTCACTTCTGGATCGGTAAACAGTAGCTTTTGTGTTTGGGGCCAAGAGATTCCATCGTAAACTAGAGCCTAGTGATTTGGATTTATATCTAGCGATTTGCAATTCTCTTACGAAATCACACAAAAATTATACACAACACTATTTGCATGGAATCTAGTAACCAAAATCTTAATGACGAATCATAAAGATATCAAAATCATTGCATTGACATTCTTGTAGCGACGAAGTAAACAAGAAGACAGAAATATAAATTTTCAACATTAGAGGAAGTTTTGGATAAAGCTATTTTGAAATTTAGTTTAAAACAAATCTTTAAAGTATTTCGGTTATAAAAATCACTCAAAGAAGTCTAAAACCACATAAAAGAAAAGAGGAAGAATAAAGAAGATAGGGAAAATGGTGGAAGGGAATTTTACAATAGAAGGAATTTATGAAACATACTTTGATTGTAAGTATATTATTGAGAATAAAGAAGACTTTAGAAGATTTTTTAATTTCATATGTCATTTGGAACAGAAAGAGAATTCATCTAAATCGAAATCATTAATTACTACGAATTCTCTTTCTGTTCCACTTCATTTCCCACATATCCCTATTAGATTGACCCGGACAAACTTGGAAATGGAAGGTTTCGTCACTGAGGGAACATCTGGGTACCGAATTTGTTACTTGTTTTGATGGTGTTAGTTAAACTAAAGTAGTTACCCGTTTGTTTCTCCAGACTTTTAATAAACGTTTTCCCATATTATCCATTTCGATAAGCCAAAATAGTGCAGATTTCTCTTGTAAAAGCATAGATATTAGCTCCATTTGATTTAAGAATGGTATTTTACCGCAAATATAACAAAATCCAAGGGAAAGAAATAAAACAAGTTGTTTCTCTGCTTCACAATATTTACTATTAAAACAAATCAATAGCGACAGCTTTCGTGTACGCAACACATCTTCAGCCCGTGCTAGAAAGCAAACAAAAGAGGAGAAATCAATTGTCTAAAAAAAGTTGATTTACGAAGGTAAATAATAGTCAATTGTTTTTTTTTATCTACTAGAAAAGGAAGATTCTTTTTTTATAATTCATAAAATAAAATAGTTTAGGGAGGTTACATGATTAAATTTAGAAATATATAGTATATATCTAAAATATATAATATTACTTACAAATTTATCAGCACAAAATGATTAAACAAACAGGAAGAAGTGAACAAGATGTACACAGGTAATGCTTTGTTTACAACGTTTGTAAAAACGAATAGGTCCTTTAAAAAGGACTAGAATTACACAAACACATGTAAAATGGACAAATCTTGTTCTACTAGTATTCTTTGTCGATGTAAATATACGAGTATTTGTTAAAGACTAAAAAATCTTTTTCAAATGAAAAATTGTGCATAGAGACCTTTATAGAAACAAAGCAGAAAACCAAACCTTGACTTGAGGAAATAATTAATCAAATAATTTTATTTGAATAGTTATTGCCTTAAATCTGTATAATTACTTGTTTGTCAAACAGATGTCTATTAACTTCGGTTTTCTGCTTTATTTCTACAGAGATGTATCTGTATATATGTCAGCAATAAATATACGAGTCTCAAAAACTATAAAAAGAACTTCCAGAGCAAGACAAAACTTATAAAAAACGCCACAAAAACTAAGGAACGACAACATAAATTAAGGATATTAGCCTTAATGCCATATTAAAATTTAAATCTATCAGATACTCCAACGAAGCTATAATAGGTTTGTGAAGATATTCTTTTTCATGTTATATTCTATTCTGTAATGCTGTAATGCTTGTTAAATAACGAATAAAATTGTAATATCCTCTCGCTATGAGACACATCTTTATGGCCGGCAGTGTACTTATGCTTATGACCTATTCTCTAGTAGCACATTGGCAAGTACGATGAATCTTTTTGTCAGTCTTAGCAAGTATTTAGCACTAACTTCGCTCTATCTGTATTTAAATTATTTTGCACGGAGACATTTGCATGGCGCATCTGTTCCCGTTCGGCGCTGTTCAGCGTATATTAATTGCCGTACAGGTCAGTCGTATTTTATAGGTTGATCTGGAATTTGCAGAAAGGGACCGAGGAGAACTTTAGCTCGAGGTCGCTACCTCGAATAAATTTTCAAGGGTTTGCGTGTTCGAAACCTTTCTAAATACGTCTGTACTATGGAGAATATAAAAGAAAACCTTGACAAATTTAATTTGTAAAATAATAGTTTTAACAAACACAAGCACCGCTTACTTATTCCTTATTTACTGTTATATGTTATTACGATTGTCTACAATGGGCAGACACGAAGCAGAAAATATATGCAGTGTATGTATGCGTATACTGTGTATTTCCATACAATTCCTACCGGTCCTAGGAAATTATTTAAGCGTAAGGATACATTTGTTAGAATTCCCACGTCTGCTTACTTTCATGTTTTTTGCATATTTACGCCTAGTTATAAAATATTCGTACAATAACCATGTTACCTGAGAATTTGTTTTAAGCGGTTTACAATTTTACGTTTACCATAAAGCGGTTTCTCTTAAAATCAGAAAATTTACTTGGAGCAGTAAAATTAATTTTCAATGTTAACAGTCTGAGTTCAGTTGTTGTTGTAGGTAATGTTTATTCTTCATTTTCTAATCCACCTTCCTTCGAATAAAGGCAATCATATGCGAAGGTAGCCTGAAGAGTGTCAAGTCTCAATATGAAAATACGGTTATTCAACAAAAATATTTGATAATATGGATAAGGTTTATATTCGTTTTCAGTGGTTTTCAGACTCCTTATCGTCACTACTGGATGAAGGATCATTATTTTACATTTTCCGAATTGAGTATGTGGCTATTGCTTCATTGAAAAAAGAACGTACGTTTATTGTTTAACACTCGATTGTTCAGTCGATATTAGTGTTTCTGTAAAAATGGAAAAAGTTAATATTGAGCTATCATTAAATTCTTGCATTTGAAAAGCAATACGCTTACGCAAATTAAAGCTGTGGTGAGCGCTTTCTACGAGGACCATGAACCATCATTTGCCATTGTAAGATTTTAGGTAGCTGAATTTAAACGTGGTTGTACCAGCTCGGTTGCTGATGGACGTGTAGAACGGCTAAAACTGCAACTACTTCCGATTACATCGGAAAAGTTCACCAAACAGTGCTAGACGAACGTCGAAATAAGATTAGAGTAACAGCAGAGACTGTGGGCATTTCGAAAGAAGGCTGACTGAATTTTGGCCATGAAACAGTTGAGTGCCGCATCTGCTCTCGCCAGATCTGGCCGGCAACGAATTCGCTCCGGGGAAAGAGATTTTTATCCAGTGAGGAGGCTATCACATTCGTAGACCCCTACTTTCAGGAAAGTTGTTATGAATTTGATAAAAACGATACTCGTTCGTGTGTTAGGCTGGAAACTTTTCACTACCCTCGTACAAAAGTAATTAAAAGCGCTTAGCTGATTTGAACCAAATTTTAAAGAAGAAGTACCTAGCGGTTTATAGTATATCCCGATGATCCAATTAGTTCAACTCTGAAAAGTTAGCTTCAACTTTGTAGTAATGAATTAATAATAATTGAAATATATTTTGTGAGAAATTGTATGTTTTACTCCGTTTGAAACTTGAAACTGATGAGCTCATATAAGACGTACTTTCTTGTTTTTAAAACCTAAAACATTCTCTAAAGTTCTATCAAAGTTTTCAACACTTTGCACAAATAAAATCAAGTTCGGCGTGTTACCGTATACAACTATAGAACTAAATCATGCGAATTGTTCCGCTCTCTCAATAGGTGTAGGAAGCTTGAAGACGTGGTTAAATTAGTTCATATTAATTAATTCCCGAACAATGAAACTTTGATGAGATACGATGTATCGGGTTATATCGTAAGCAATTCCGTTGAAATTTCGAAATCTCTCTAGAAAATCTTCTACATAGATTCAAGCAGAAAATATAGGCAGACGCGAGATAGGCACGATCAACTATTATTATCTTTTACAAGCGAAGGCGTCGGGAAGTGCGGTAAGAAGTTAGGCGCTAATTTTCGACGTCTGATGGTTGAATCTTCCTAATAATCAATTTTTGGAAATTACAAGGTTCAAGCCGGATAATGTATAAGAGCTAGGACTAATTATTACTTCAAGTAGTTAATTATAATTAGATTCCTGTAGCATAGAAAGCGGGCGTCTGCCACTTCATCGCTATCCTATTTCAATTTACTCGCCTTTCGTTCAAGCGACATACTTAATCTACTAAAGCTTAAAATGTATGCTGTATTTTATTTTCAATTAGAATATCGCGCAATAGAATGTGCTCCACGATAAAACGTTGATTATAGGCCATGTACTCGGTTCAAGTGTAAGAATGTTCGCTACATGAACCATTGAATTTACTATTTAATTCACTATTCCTTTTAATATTAAATGGTATTTGAACAGGTCTTCCTTGATTATTTAGAATTTACATCTTCTATGTGGAATTAATAGCCATACATCGAACTCATTTTTAATACATTTTGCCCGACGTTATTGTCCTCTTCTTTGTGTATGTCTTTCCAGAAATTTAGATTGCTCTAATCGTCACATTTTACTTTAAAAATAGTGAAGCAGAAATTTAACCCTTTCTGGCCCTTACCATTCGGTACCCTACGGAACGACTTCTGGCATCTACATTAGCCACAATTTGTTTATTGTTGTTCGCGTGAAAATGGTTGGTAAGTAATCTTCTGGTTACTACACCTGATTTTTGAATGGGATATATAAAGCGATAGCTGAGGACAGTGCTGTTGAGAGGGACAGGAATAAATATCGCCAACCTTCTAAAAGCTGCTTACCTACGTTGCCGCATACAACATGTTCCCACCGACCAGTAGCGAAGAACTGCTCGCACGAGTCCGATTCCTGAGTGGAAGGAGACCGCTTGATCTTCGGTGGGTTCCTCCTTCCCCCGTGCTTCCCATGTTAAAGAAGTTTCCTTCTCAACCTCTGATGGGTAACGGTCGTTCCCGATCCCTCGGAACCTATCTCACATCTTGCCCGCCGGGGTCTAGGCCGGGCGTGGCGATAACTAGCGGTCCGTCAGAGCCCAGGCTACACAAGTGTGACAACTATTGGCTCCTCGGAACCAAGGCCACTGGACACTGGCAACCATCGACCAGTGACGGAAACGAGAACGACCATGAGATACAATCGGTCCACCCCTGATATAAACCTATACAACGGAGATGACCGGGATAAAAATCCTACCCAAATCAGACCGACGGAATGTTCATTACCCAGAAACTTGGAACTGAGTCAATTCACAACAGCTAGCTGCAGACCTTAGGCTCCAGGTAAGGGGCTCTAGGCATTAAGATGAATCGAAAGGATACCACAACCCGCGGAGACACGGTCAGTGCAGCTAAGCTGCCTCCTTCCCTATGTACAGGTGCCTTCGCCACAGCCAGAGATTGGGTAGTGCAGCTGCAGGGTAAACGCTTACCCAGTGTTGAGGGGGGAGATGATAATTCGTTACTATCAGTCGAAGCTGCCTCAATTCCCAGATTTCGGGGAGATTCTTTAAGAAATTTGATGATGAAAGTTGATGTAGATGATACAGAGAAGGGTGAAGTTGGCGTTGACGATACTGATAACTCCAATGTTGGCATGAAATGAACAAAGTAATTGGTACACCACAAAAGTATAGAAACCATATATTTGGTTAACCCATCAGTTTTGTACCTGATTACAACTTTTCTTTTGAGATACTTCTTGTTTTTGACTTGTCCTTTGTCATTTTACGATCTCGAGATTCATAAATAAATAAAGTTTTGTTGGTAGAAAAGTAAGAATACGTTCTTGTAGCAACTTAATGGGTGACTCCTTTTCGGTTGGTCAAAAGCGCGTAAACAGCTAAAACAATTCATGCGGTAATTCCTTAACTTTCTAAATCAACAAGAATAGCATACACCGAAAAGAGGACAGCAACCTTTAAACGTTCATAAATATTTCCGATTTTTATGCAAGAAAGTGTATCTGCAAAAACCGTGTTGATGATGGACATATCAATCGGCACATACGGTAATATTGTGCTAGGAATGATTATTTATTCTCTCCGAAGCGGAACAGATTAAAGGAAAATGCTGGCAATGTACTAAAGTAAGTACAGGACTTGGGATTGACCGGCAATCAACTAAGATTCAAGCTATTAAAAGAACCGCATAATACTCACAAATTTTAGGACCGTATACACAGTGTCAATACGATGTGACACGTTAAAAATCCCTAAAAAATTCTAATAGAATCGGTTAACGATCATAGTATAACATAACACATAACATAGTAACCGGTACCTAAAAGTGCGAGGGGTATTCCGTAATCCAAGATGTAATTCAAAGGTAACTCACACTAAAATGTCATTTATTAATTCAAACCAATTCTAAAATCACCAAAAGAGTATTTCAGACATCCTCCCGAATTTCATGGCCCCAAATTTCATCCAAATAAGCATCAATTTAATATTTTTTCAACATTACAATCACAGTGATTACAACTCAAATCAATTAATTCATTAATGAAAATCACGCAAAGTTATTATTTAACATGCTTAACTTCAACATCAATTTCGATTGCCTCGTACGTGTTTGTTATTTTCCTGTATTTCATATGCTACCGTTGAATTAAATTGAAAATTTAAATTAGCTATTAAAATTAATTCTACATATAAATAATGAACTTGAATTAAAAGCTTCACCCACCGTAACACGCTGCGAATTCACGTTTCAGTTTTATTTGAGCGTGTTTTTATACGTGGAGTAGCTCGAGGGTAAAGATTTATGCCTCCCATACGATTTTAAATCGCTTACGCAAGCTTAACCGGTAAATACTTACATAAATGCATTGCCATTTTAAATCTGTACTCACAATGTATGTACATATGTGCCTTATACGTAGCACTCTATCTAATAGATATGCGCGTTGTATGTGTTTGTGTTAGTACAGCTAAGTTAACATTGAAAACTTAGTGGGAAATTAGAATAGAGTGACTGGTTATTGATTGGCAAAGTTAGTTCCGCCGATGTAAAAGTTCGATACGCTCAGCAAATGTGTGCATCGAGTTCGGTGGAGTTGTCAAAGAAATTTCCAGAACACTGAGTTTGACACCTTCTGGTTGGGCAGTGGAACTCAATTGAGAGTGTGAAGGACATATTATCAAACAATATAGTTCTCCTATCTATGATTTAGTTATAATTCCGACGAAAACAACTGGAACTTTCGACATTTCTAATTTCAGTTTTCAATATATCTAGTGATGTGATATAATCACCTTAGTAACAAAACGCTTTATTTTTTTATCTAAAAATGAGTGAATTGGAATAGCTTCTAACTCCCCCAAAATAGTTCCTCCCTTGTATTAATTAAACAGGTATTGCTGTTTCCTGAAAAATAAATCAGTTTGTTTTCTTTTCAAAACTTTAGTTTTAAAAAGGAGGTTTTACCACATAATTGACTATATTCTCTTAAGAACATTGAAACTATTGAATACATTTGGAAAAATATTTTTCTTCTGCTCTTGCCAGATAATAATAATAATCATAATTATCCTTATTATCCAACAGATGATTAAATTCCATTTACAGCACAAGTAAATATAGATATATAAAAAAAAAAATAATAAAGTAAACAATGAAACAGTGGAAGACAAAGATAGAACCGGCGCATACTAGGTTCAACAATGAAGTTACATGTGAAATAATAGTAACATGTTATGAGGGAAATTGATCCGGATAAAGTTTATTACAATTACCAGCCATATGGTGCAACGGAGCCTTCAACAACGTGTTGGTTTTTGCCTTGGGTGTTAGGAACGTATCGACGGATCCCGTTAAATGTCTTGGCACTACAAAATTTATCTGAGCTAGCGAAGAAACGGAGAATCGACATTATTGTGGATCAGCTGTAATATAAATTTGGCGCTTTGCTTTTCTCTCCTGCTACCAAGTGAATCCAACGAATGGCGACCCAAAAGACTGCCGTAATCTATATTTTTCTCCGGGTATGAACCATCCGACTTAAAAGACAGACATTTTAAAAATCGTCTCTGCACACGTTCCATGGAAAGCTGAAGGTACAGATAGTGTGGATACCGTACAACGCTAACGTATTTCAATCTATTTCTGACAAAAGTAGTAGTAGCAAATTCACAAGCTGCTGTGGGGTTTCATGTAACCCCTAATGTGCTTTTCTTTCCTAATCAAAGTCTACCTTCACAAACCTTTCTAAAATATTTTCAAAAGCATTTTCAATTATTATATGCTGAATTTCCCCGACAGATAACCTGGTTGTTGAAATCGTGCCATAAAAAGCCTTTCAAAAGCCGCGTATGTATTTCCGCCGCATATTTCTCTGTTATTCTCTAATTGGTCAAATTCCCGTTTTCTTTGATCATGCTTTTAGTATTTCCACATCTTGTATGAAAGTTGAATCAAAAAACATATTATTTTGGGGAGAAAATTTTTTTTGATAAATTCTAGCTCGGTACACTTCACTCAACTTTCTTAAATGTTCCAAAGGATAAGAATTCTCCAAGACTGCAGAATAGCTCCCTACTTCAGCGATGATCTTTATTATTTAGTGAGAATTTCTTCCCAGCCAGCCCTTTTTTCAGTTTGGAAAACGCAAGAAGTTACAGGTAGTCAAACCCGACGAATAAAACGACTGCGGCGTTAATATATTGTGCAAATTGAGAAATTTCGCTGTTGCGACGGTAAACGAATAGACGGGCGCATTTCGTTGTGGAAAAGTACTTGTTTCTTTGCCAACTGTAAGATTTTCTAACTAATACTTACCTGTAATCGTTTTTCCCTTTCCTATGTAGTTGATAAGAACGATATCTTGCAAGTCCCAAATAACAGCAATCATAACTGTCCGTACTGGCAATGTCGTCTTTGCCTCTTTCGAGTATCGTTCGTTGGTTGAAATAACGAAAACGGACATTAACGGAGACATATCACCGCAGAAAATCGTTTAGATTGTTGTGAAGAGATCACTCAATTCCGTTTCTTTTTCACAGTGAACAATCAGAGCAGGCTGATAACTTTGTCACGCCTAAATGTTCGTATAAGATGTTTACCATATCAACAATATCTCTAATCTTTAATTTCCTTAATATTTCTTCAACTTCTCATCGATTTGCGTGATGGTTTTTTTCAAGAAAAAAGTAATATTTAATTAACACATTTATTATATTAATTAAAAGTAAAACATGAATGTACTTTGAAAACTCTATTTATGTTCATACTCGTGTTCTACTTTCTGTCACGAATTTTTTCACAAAGGACGGCCGATCTTTCAAACATGCAAGTAGAAAAAAGTGCTCTACTATTTACACTATTCACCCTTGGGGGGTGTCAAAACAAAACTAGCTACTGGACCGGCAGTCATGGACAATTATTAGGAAGCCTATTAGTCTCCGGAATTGAAATCATCTTTGTGATCGAACTGCCGTATATTGAAAACTATGCGACTTTCCACTCTAGCCTCGTACATGGTCACAAAACTATCCTCGGAAACAAAATCCCAAGACTATTTTTGATTACTTGGCACGAAGAAGTAAAATCACTTAAAATAATGGCGAAATCATTATAAATTTCTTGTTATGGTGGCACTCATTTCAATTTCAACAATATTTATATAAGCATTAAATAGTTTAAACTCAACAAACCTCGAATGAAATAATTCACGCTTTGAATAGAAAAGCCAGCAAAGGTAAAATATCATTCTGCTAGCATTCACATATGTTTTACTGCAATTACCACAGATTCTTATAAAAAAACTGATGTTGTTATTGTTGCTTTTCCCAAAAGATCTGCACATACATTGGCAAAATATTTCAAACTACATAAATTCGTTTTTTTCGAAAGCTCTTTTACACACTCCTCGTAGTAACCGGAAAAGTATCGCTAAATTTACACATTTTAGTGTGTCAATTTAAATTTATAGGGTTTCGTTAATTTTCTCCACTTGCCAAACTCGATGTCTTTGAATCCACTCTACTATTTGTAATTTATTCTGTGCAATGCTCGTTTTTCACATCAATGCTTCCCCTAACATTCGATTCGAGTCCCTTGAACATCGGTAAACTTCCATCTATGGTATGTTCACGAAACATTCAAGTTTTATTGATTTAAATTTACTGCCTACTCATCTGCAGCGGTTTCCTGGGAAAGATCGAATTGTAAAACTACATATACCATAAAAAAGGAAAATATATCACATTACCTATGTTGAAAAGATAAGATTCCATTTCTCGCTGATATACTCGAAAAAGAAAAGATTTAAAATATTACAAAGGTCGTTGTAATTAACAGAAAATTCAACTTATTTCAAAGATGTACACTTCCGTCTGTTTCTTTTAAATAGGTAATTGTCTTTTACAATTATTGTATTTTTTTAATGTAATTTTAAAATTTAAGCTCGCACCAATTAAGCTCTACAGTACAAAGTTAAGTTAATTGTTCCGTAAGGTTCAAATTAATAACATAAAAAAGGTAAAGAATCTGGGATGTAAGTAAGAAAAGGAAGCAAAAGAACTCTCCTTCTTGAAAAAGGAATAAATAAATTGCGAAACGTTAAAGCATTCTTATCTAAGTAACACGACCGGAGAAACCCCCCAGAAAAAGAATTTTTAAATATTTGAACAAGAACCGGTTAAAAAGGAAAAAAAAAGAAGATAATTTGGAAATTAAGAAAAAGATAAAATTAAAGACAATATTATTCACAGGGGAACCTGGAATTACACCGGATCCATCAGAAAACTCTTGTAGGACTCGAACATACTGCCCTAACTCTGCCACGGTCAGGAACATACCCAGTTACCACTGGATCACTGAGCCATTTTGTTTATTCTTTAAAGAATCAATGGAACACATTTATCGGCATTTTGTCACCAATTTCTAAATCAAGAAGATTTTAAAACTAGGGACACTACCGGAGGTTCCATAGTTGAAATTAGTGATTGTCGTACGCATGCTTGGTGTGAACAACATTAGAACGAACATCATAAATTGTAAAATGCTTCTTCGGGAGAAAGAGAAATCCAGATAGAACGGAAGCACATGAACCGTACCAAAGATAAAAACTAACGTAATTAGCCGTAATCCCAAAATACGTGCAGTTATCGCACCTAACACCTTAACGAGCACACTCGAGTAAATGAAGAAATAATCGGTAATCTTTGAAACTTTCACGAAACTGAAGATGTAGATTACAACTCTTAAATTCCTAGCTATCATAGATAATGGCAATAGTGTTGTATAGATTGCAAATTTGGGAGCTAGTTATAGATCAAGATTGATAAAATGTTATTTATACTCTGTTTTTGTTCTTAAAATTATACAAACCACACGACTAAGCAAGGAGAAGCATTACTAGTTTCTGGTAAATCCATCTTCCATCACTGGAATCCAGGCTGAAAAAGTAATTAAATAATGGAAACATTTAACGATATGACATATTGCAATTAACGTGACGTACGGGTTATATTTGGTTATTAATGGTCTAGTCAACACATTTTGGTAACATTGCATATCAGTTTTCCACGAACAGATTAATCGTCCGTTGGCTCTAGTTTTCTGCTGCGTTTTATTCGTTTCGAATTGCCGCCATCACATATGGTGTCATCAGTAGCTGGGAAAAACATGATGCATATATGTATCATCGAATGCAACCGACAACGTATGACGGCATGATATAAATTGCGGAATCAATTTAGCAACAAGAAACAGAGGATATTGAAATGTGACGTCGATAAAACTCGTGTAAATTCGCATCTCATAGTTTCAGCGAGCTTACGGGCTAGCAGTTGTGCTTTTACTACCGATTAAGTTGCAGGAGATCCGCCTTTACTAACTCTTCTATCTCTTATCTCGCTGTCCTTCTTGTCTGTAAACGCATCCAACTTCAGCAACTTTCAAAAGGTAAGATTTTTGCTTCTTTAACGTGAATTTTGCGGTATTAATTATAGATTGGTTGCATCGAATTAATTACGTATCTCTGAATTTATTCTCGAATTAGTTTGTTTAAGCTATGTGGCGAAGGATTAGTTATTAAAGCAAAGTTTCAAGCATATAACTATAGTTTGGCCCGGTTTAGGATAATTATTTAAATTCTGTGCGGTGCAATTAAACCTCGGCCGATTAGCGTTTTGTTGCCAGGTTTCTAAGTCGATCGAGCTTTTTGTATTTTTCTAAAATTATAAGCATAGATTATTTGATTAGAATTTCATATCTTTATTTCTAAATAGTATGAAAATCGCAGGTTTCACGGAATCAATAATAAACCCCCTTTTTTACAATATTCAAAAAAATGAGGATTGCATTCTACTTCATAACACATGTGACATTAATGAGAAATGTTAAGCTTTTTCTGAAATGCTATATTTTGATATTTCATTTCCATACATTCATCCAGTTTTCACAAAAAGTAAAATGTATCTAACGTAGAGAACTACCGTAAGTCGTAATTTAACCCTATCGGTAATTTTTAACGATTTGTCCAAAGCTTTCGATAGTGTCCAGCATGGAGCTTAATATTTTAGACTTTTGAGGAAAAATAGGGATGAAGATATGTTCCTATCTTACAAACAGAGCACAGTTTGTTGAAATTAAAATTTAATTACGTTTACATGTTTCTCTAATAGCATTGGTGTCCCCGTGGGATCTATCATTGGTCCGTTACCGTTCTCAGCGTTTTTAAACGATTTATTGAGTTTATTAGCGACTTTACTGTGGTGTACTATACCGACGATATAATTGTAACTATTTCAGACAACGATATCATTTTATGATGTGATGAAACAATCAGAAGGGAAGGTAGAACATGTAATTTGATGCAGAATTGTGGAATGCAGAAGTGTGCGAGCGTGTATCAAACTTACAATCGGTGCATGTCCCTTGAACCGAGTTGTTGTTCATCTTGAACGCTCTGTACTTCATGCGGTTTTTATGTGTTTAAAAATGTAATCTGCAGTGGTACGTGTCAGAGACAAAAACAAGATGAAGAGGTAAAAAACAGAAAAAAAAGTTTAATTAAACAAATGATGTACCGATCCAATTGTAAAAACGTGTTTGTAGACATTTGCTTGAAAAAGTTGATATCACGTGGAACGAAACGTTACAGAAAGAAAAAATAAAGAAGAAGAAGCGAAAAAACCTTTTTTCGTTTCCCTCCTTTAATGTTTATTAAACTTGTTTAAGTATGAGACAACTTCGTATTAATCATACGATTTAATCGCTGAACACTTTTAAATTAAGAACACAGCCAAACACGTGTTACTTAGACAATTGTCAGAACTAGTATTCAAATGTTAATCCATCATTTTAATATCCTCCACCGTACAAGTGACGCCATATGGTGGTATACGCTATACAAATAAGAGACCATACTTTATTTATTTCTTTAATTTCAAGATTTGAGTGCTTTCAAACACGCTAGTGTCCGCGCTTTCAAATTGCTTTCTCCTTTTTGAATTTCCACTTTTTTTGTATCTTTAACGAAATCTCCAGAACAGACCTTGCCCTTGCGTTCGTGTTACTTTAGACGTTCTTCATCTCGTAATTTGTTATCGATTATTTATAGAATTATAGTAACTGAATAACGTTTCTTTTTTTCGTTAAGTTTAGAGGTTATTGTTCTAGGATTTGAGAAAAAAAAAATCGTAAAAGGAAATACGGCAAGAAGCGTTTTAGACGTAAGTCCGCGTCACGCTTGTTAAGCACTCCTACTCAGGAGCTACCAGAACGACTGCCACTAAAGCGAGGTTATTGTAAATATTATAAAAGACGAAAAATAAGATAGAAGTTGCGCAAGCCACGGTTATATATGGAACACATTACGACATGTTCCACAAAGTGTATCTAACAAAAGCGAATGTAACCTATTTAAAGTGCTCCATTTTCTGTTGAAATTTTCTTTAATTGTTTTCCTCCTCCGAGTGAAATTTGAGCTTAGAAAACAGAAAGAAGTCGCTAGTTGCTAGTTATGGTGAATAGGGTACGTTCGTGAGTTTTTCTCTTGACGAAACGAAACTTTTCCTTCAAATGCGGCCGTTTCTTCAGCTTATCAAGTAATGCTAGATAGTATGCCAACGTCATTGTTTTTCCATTTTCAAGATAGTCGATTAAAACACTCCACGATTATCCCAGAAAATAGTCGCCATCACTTTTTCGGCCATTTTTTGCAGAGCCGATTCACCTTTCCAGACCACTATTTGACTGTGCTTTAGCTTCAAGGGTGTGCTGGTGTATCCAAGTTTCACCTATAGTTAGTAATCGACGCCAAAACTCCGACTTGTTTTGCTTAAACCGCTTCAATAAAACTTTAGAAATGTTGTTTTTGATCCTAAGTGAGCTGGCGCTTCACCTAGCACGTTGGTTTGGGATGTTCACAACCTCTGCTACCCTTCTAACCAATTCAACGGATGTGTAGTACAATTTGGTTTTCCCGATGATATCGGTAGTGGTTGCTGAGTCTCCATAAACAACGTTCAGCTTTAATTTCCGCAGGCCTTTCAAAATAACGGCTCGATATTCGATTTCTTTTCCAACCTTACAGAAACGATACCCTCACAATATTAAGAAATTGGTTTTTACTATAATTTGGGACTAGGGCAAAGTAATAGGTAATATTTGTTGTTACACGAGTCGCTAATGGGTCCCAAAACTATACGAAATGCTGCGAAAAAGATAGCAGGTCAATCCTTTAATGCCATTGACAAGTAATCTGAGAAACATCTTTTGTAAAGAACCTCCTTCGGGTATTCTATTTCTGAAAGAACACCAGTTGCATTCGTAGCGATTGACTATTTTATATTGTCTTTAACATTATCATAAATTGTCTTTATTAGTGATCACAATTTTGTGAACCAGCGCCTCCACCATAATTATATCTTAGATTCTCTGTAAAATAGATAATGTTTTAGATATCTCGAACCATCACAAATATTAAAATTAGTATTAATATCGCATCATCATTAATTAAAAAGAAATTGTTAGAAAATGTTAAGGGTAAATAAATATTTACTCGTGACATTTTGTAGATATCCTGAATACGCTACAGCAGCTCCCGAGCTGTGGATTAGTCGCGACAATCGAATGATCTGAAATAAATTGGATGGAATGGAACCAACTGTGTAGAATGACAGATATGCGGATTGGCAAAACAATTTTTAAAAATGAACACAGCAATTTACAGAATGATGCGAAAACCTTCCCTATATAACGTAGGCCTACGGCAATATTAATTTACCGCAAAGATGATGGTCGCTCGAAATATTGTTTTCCCAGCATGCGGATAAAAATTTAGAAACGTATGGTGTAATCTACTCTAAGAGCTCGAAAAGCATTTATGGAATGTGTTAATATAGAGGATTTGACTGGATAAATTACAAGCATTTGTCAAAGAGGATGCTTATATTTCCGTGCGATATTTGTTGAAGTGCCGACGCTTAGTTTAGCAGGGCGATAGAAGCGAAAGTTGAAGAGAAAATTTAGAAACGAATTACTTCATTACTATTGATTTTGTAGGATTTGGAAGTTCGGAATTAGCTTTTATTTCGTCTTCGCTGATTTAATCTAATAGTAAGCTCTAAACTATAATACACTCTTCAAACTTTACCAACATTCTATGAAGCGTACATCCTACGGGATTTGAAGATAATTAATAAATAAATTAGGACAAAGTTATTGAACCTACTTGGAAATTGCGAAGCTTCCCATGTATTATATGCGGGATTATTGGATATATGAACCTGTCATTAAGGCATACACACACAAGTATATTCTTACAACAAGAATATCTTCCATTTGCATATGAGCAAAAAACGTTCATTTTAATCAAGTAGCACAACTTCTTGAATATCAAATAAAACATTTTCTTTGCTTATGTTTTTAACTTCTTAAGCGAAATATGCGAGTTTCTTAGTCCTACAAAATAATTCCTTGATCCAAATATGTAATGTAAAGTTATTTTCTAAATGGAAAGAAAAGAATTTTCTACTCAAGGACCGCCATTTCTTAGAACAGCAAGTGTTTAGAGCGGTTATAAAGAAATCCTTCTTATTTCTTACTTCAAAGAAATATATGCTTGATAAAATCGTTTTAAATACTCTGGACAACAAACTGACTTCTCAAATAAAACATTTAGTTGTTTATATTAAGTCACCTCAATAATAAAATTAAGCAAATCTAATGGCGTAGTTGAAGCATCTATTAAAGCGTTGTTCTCCTTGGAAATTAATCGAAACTAAGAAAATAAATTTTCTTGGATCAAGGAAACACTTTTCTGCGTGTATTGACAGCTATGTGAAAATTTTGTGCGAACACACCATCTATCGATTAAATTTGCATTTATGTAAAAAAGTGCCACGCTGGAATTTTATTTATGGGAGTAAAGTTATAATTGCGAACTGTATCTAATTAAAAAATTTAAAACTAACTTCGATTACTTCTGATTAAAACTTTTTAATTTGATCTGTACCATGCGGGAGGAATTCGAAGCAATTTAAATCACCTCTCCTGCAATGTAAGAAACCTTTTTTCCTGGAAGTGACAGGTTACCTATTTATCCCGCGATGCTTCACTAATTAAAAAAGCACAACGCCTGGTTAGCTTTATATTCTTTCGGGAGACGTTAAAAATAAATTGTTTATTAGTTGGCAAACACGTCACAAGTAGCAGCACAGTCCGCATCACACATATTATTTAATTCACTCGGAATAGCTGTTTCGGAAATTCGTGGATGAAAAGTATGGTTATTTATAATATTCACTCTGTTCCTGGATGGATAATTAAAACTCTGTTTTTTCTAATTAATTATGCATCCAGATATAAACCATATGCCGCGACTTTTAACTTTGCTACTTGAGGTAGTTCTTTTTAACGTTCAAATCAATTTTTGCGAAGGAGTTTTATTTTGAAAATTTGACAAAAACGAAGCTTTGAGTCAATAATCTTTAAAAATTGTTGTTCTCATTATGAACCAATACCAAGAACTTTAGTTTTTTTATGTTTTTAACCCTTTTTAAATTTCTGAATTGTTTTTATGCGGATACTGTTTTTGGAGGAGTTGCCGTTATTAAATTACAAACGAAGGGAATGATTTACAGAATTTAATTGTCCAACTTGTAACACGGCCTACTTTGGTTAAAATTCGATTACGCAACACCTCTTGAAATGTATCTACCACTGACCCAGTAAGAATTTTGAATGTAGCAATATTGCGAGCGGTCATGCCAGGTAATTAAAAGGACCACTTTGGAAAGCACGAATTAGCCTTTAGTGGAATCGAATACTCGTTCGCTTGCCACTGGGTGCTTGAACCGCTAGATCAATTTTCAGGTCAATCCTTTTCGATGGCAGTGGAAATCCGGTCCGCGGATTGGAGCCTGGAACACCGTTAATAAATGTTTTGGAGCATTAATTAGCATTTTATTATTTCGTCGTAATTGATTCCATCTGGCTGTTGTTTAAATCGATGTTGCTTGGAAACATTTAATATAAATGCTGGTTACGTAGTCGAGAAACGTCGGAGAACGTGCATATTATGTGTAGTTAACAAGTTAATTTGAAAATTGAAAATTATTACATTTTTCTCAATTTCGTCTGGTATGGAAAATCCTTACGTAATATTTCAAGAAAGATTTGTTGAAGCTTGTAAATTTTCATTTAAAAGTAAAAGCACATCACTTCGAATTGCTTCACAACCGTATTGTACGCTGAAAGAAATTGGAGTAAATTTGACCCTTCATAATACGGGAAAGGTATAAATTTCCCGAGAAAAATTTTGAGTATGTAGTATGAAAAGTGGCGTCTACAAGATTCAGAATCGTCTGAAGGAATATAGTGCTTCTGGAAAAACTGGATTAGAAATATAATAAAGCCAGAAGAATGTCCTTTTGTATTGAATATTGTTGACACTAGAAAATTAAGCTTTGAAAAAGTAGAAGCTAATCTGCCGAATCGATTCAATAAAAATAAAGTTTCAGCTGATAAAAAATGGTTCTATGGCTTTCTGACCACGCATCCTGAACCGAGACCGCGACAGCGAGAAAAAAAGTGTCAGTATAGCTGCGTGTAAAGGCTCAACGAAGGAAGATGTTTATAACTGTTTTCACTTCCTAGGACGACTTTACGTTGAACAAAAATTTGGTGGAAACCGACTCGTTTCTCTCTTTATCAAATGGTGCACCACTTGGAACTATTAGAGATACATACATCAGTAAACATAAATTTTGAACTTTTCATAAAGCGGTTAAAATATTTTATCGGTTACGTTGAGCCATCTCTAGAGAATGTTTGTGATTATTGGATGGTCATTCGGCCCATTCGAAAAATGTATAAGCTATTAATCTAGCAAGAGATAACGGCATAGTGATACTTCAGCTGCCTGTGCATACTAAGCATCGTCTGCAACCCTTAAATCTCACTACTTTTAAACTCGCAGAAACATACCAACAAGCAGTTGTCAGAATGTTAAGAAGTAATGCTAGCGAAAAGGGTTACTCATTTTGGCATTTTGAAGTTACTGGGCCAATTAAGGAATCCCATAAACTATCTGTCACATAAGTAGGTGATGCTAATGGTTTTCGAAAGAAGGGAATTGGGACTATAGACAGAAGAGCTTTCCTTAAAACCTGTTTTTATCTTATAGTCTGCGCTCTAAACTATCTTAGACACCAGAATATCCTTTGATAGTTTGCTTTGAAGCCCAAAAAAAGTGGTGAAATATAGAAAATCTGCCCCTAAGGCATCCATAGTGTGACGCCGAACACTGATATCTGTGGTAGTATAGCACGTGAACATTTCAAAAAAATGGCGCTCTTATATAGCAACAAACTATTCGATCTCTCCACCAAGGATGCTGCCAGGTACACATACAGGTCACACATACAGACATCTTACAAAATAAAACGCCGAGACTCATTGGTCAGACCCCTTGGTTAGAGAGAAATGAACGTCTATGTGATGATCTTCAAATTTCCACGATTCACCGACACTTATGTACACTCTCCAAGAATACTTACGACAGAGCCAGGATTGCGTGGAACTCACTCACCGAACCGCTTTCCTTCACGATACCGAATTACATAACTAATCAACTGCAATCCGGTCATGCAGTTGATTGACCTGACTCCTACGATTTCCACCAACAAGTAAAAAAATTAATTTTCCAATTTCCCACGCAGAGCGTTCGCGGTCTACATAAATAGTTACAATAAAGCTTAGAGACTGTGGCATAGCTTTAGAGGACATGAGAGGATTACTGATCTTTTTGATGCCTACAATTTTATTTCAAAATACTTGTATTTTTTTTTATCATATTTGATTTAATTTCCTTGACCATCATTGCTTCCACAGGTGGATGTACATTAATTTAGAAAATCTCTTTTATCGTATATTCCTCCTGGTAAACACGCTTCGTTTGAGCTGCCTGCGCTAATACATGAGCTATAAAGGAGGCCCATAAAACTAAACAGTATTAGATTCCTTTAATATCGACCTGCTATCAACAGCAACAGCCTTAAAGTAACTAGACAAAGCTTGACGGGATTACATTTAATGACAAACTTTCGCTTTGAAATTTAATCTGCTTACATAGCTTACATTTTCCTGATTTATTCTCCTACTTTAATTGGAACCTTGTCTCTTGTACCTTGACTAGTAAGCCCCTAGCGCTTATTCGCTATGGATTGAAAGAATTGGAAAGATTTGCTTCCTGTTATACTTTTACGTAGGATTCAATTATGTTACGCAATCGATAATTCGACGTAATATTTAATTTGCAAAAATATATCAAAGAAAGTGAGAATTTCGTTTTTAACATAATCCTTTAGAAACCTGGAAGTTTAAAAGCGGAAGTTTTTCGCGGAAGTCAGGTCGTTGTCCGCATTAGAGTTTGCTGTGTAATCGAGCAATAACTAGGTCATTTCTACAACTTGCCTGCGTTTAATAGTGGATGCTTCATCAAGATTTCCGCAAATTGCTCCAAGCAGAAGAATGTGCGTAACGGCAGTATATAGTTCTATTTCGCTATCATATTTATGCGGTAGTTATAAATGAAATATGAATCGCCCTTAAGTCCTTTTATGATGTCATATATGAACACTAGTAGTGGATGCCATTTTATACCGGCTAAAAGTTATTTGACATCGACTTCTTGAACGTTGCTAAAGGAATCGGCAACTTAGCTTGAAACGTATTTTTTTATAGTTAAAAAATCTTAAAATATAAAAAGGTAACACGATACTCTTGATTTTCGGGCTGTCGGCGTAGCTTATGCCGACATTTCGTCCTTACTCTTATGGGACCTCTTCACACAAATTATTTAATTCGGGACACACGTTTGAGAAACTCGTGGATTTCTATTACGATCAAATACATTCATTCGGTCGTGCGATGGACAATGGAAGTCCACGAGTTATCAAAACGTGTGTTTTGAATTGATTAAATAATTTGTGCAGTGCATAGTTTGCCGAAACCTTTTGTGTAGGTCAAAGGCTGTTCAATTTCTATCGGAGTCGAAGTTTCTAGCTTTGGTAAGAACGCCTTTCTCGATTTTAACGTACTTATACGGATTATACACGTTCTTTCTTTAAATTCTGTATTTCTCTACGATAAAGTAAACGCCCAAATTTAATTTTATGCAACATTGTTTTATTTTTGGTCCTTCAATCTACTTGCAGTAAAACACACGCATTTTAAATTTACTCTTGTAAAATTTGGATGCTTAGTTATAATTTCTGAACATTTCATAAACTTCATAAACGTGCTATTAGGGTCAATATTTGCGAATAATGTAATAAAAACATGAAGTTTTGCATCTACATGGATGTCATACATAGCGGTAAACTGTAATTTAATACCTAATACCTGCATGTAATGAAATACGCCGTTAATGACGTTAGAGTTTCAAATTGATTCAATCGATAAACAATTTATAGCAAGCGCAATTTAAATGCACGTTTAATTAAATTTGGCCGGCCGACATAGTCGAATTTAAAGCTATCCAATTACTGTGTAAAGGAAGCTTGTACTATCTGCAACTATAACATAATCGCGTGTGTCGAGGGAAACATCGTACGGGACGTATCTCTAGAGTTATTAAAGCAAAACGAAGAAATGTTGTTGATGAATCTAGAATTATTTACATAAATAGCGTATGTACGTGCAGCTAGCAAAGAAGGTATGGAGTTACGCTTGGTTGACATGCGATTAGTAATTGGCGAATGGTAGATAACAACGACGGGCGTGTAAACAAGCCAGTAATGAGAACATAGTAATTCAGCCATCAGGTAAATGGGTCCGAGATTCGAGTAATTTGCGTGATTTTCTCATTTCACATTCGGTATAACTTTTTTGCACTAAACAAATTATTTATTTGAAAAAGAACGCATGTGCTACCTTTAATCGAATTATCAGTATCTTTCTTGGCATTTAATGCCTTTGAATTAAAATAATTTAAATATGTTAGATACCTGGATCTCTGTGTTAAAAATAATTATTTTCTAGTGTTCTATTTCCTTTACGGTTTTAGACCTTTGGTAAAAAAAAACCTTTCCCTTGGATTTCATCAATTTTGCTACGTTTCGTCGTACCATTTCTGCTTCCTCTTGCTTTTATATTGTGTTCGTTACTTTTAACTTACTACCTCAAAGCTTTCGCATTCATCCACAGATTCTGCAGATTGACCAGACTAAACAAATTATTTATTTGAAAAAGAACACATGTGCTACCTTTAATCGAATTATCAGTATCTTTCTTGGCATTTAATGCCTTTGAATTAAAATAATTTAAATATGTTAGATACCTGGATCTCTGTGTTCAAAATAATTATTTTCTAGTGTTCTGTTTCCTTTGCGGTTTTAGATCTTTG
>LR737385.1:2251269-2350217 GCA_902655005.2 Marronus borbonicus
ATAATTATTTTCTAGTGTTCTGTTTCCTTTGCGGTTTTAGATCTTTGGTAAAAAAAAACCTTTCCCTTGGATTTGATCAATTTTGCTATGTTTCGTCGTACCATTTCTGCTTCCTCTCGCTTTTATATTGTATTGATCACTTTTTAACTTACTACCTCAAAGCTTTCGCATTCAGCCACAGATTCTACAGATTGACCAGGTTAATCACTAGTTTGATTTCCTTAAATTACGAAAGTCGATCCACTCATCGTCATACAATTCGTCGATGGAGAAGAAGATCCTATGGAAGAGGTTGGTTCCAGATTTGCATGACTGCTGCTTGTTCTGCAGGGGAAATTTCTAATTTTATTTTAAAATGTACGAATATTTAAGTAAACTGTGTGGCTTTTATTAACAAAAAGTATTTTCAATAAGGTGAAATTCTTGTATGCGTTTTTTCTGGCCGCACTAAACTTAATTTTTTACTTAATTTAACCATTAGTCAGAAATATGCAACTAATTCATTACTACTCCTTAAATATAGAAAAAATTGACTCCTGGAAAAATCACCTCTTAAATAGAACTAGAGGTATGTATTAGGATGTATCCTACGTTAATGGTTAAGGTCGAAGGAAGGAACTATGACTCATGAAAATAAATTGCCTTCATTTTCGGTGACGGAGGAACTCCCACGTTTTCACGAGCTACAGTAAATATTGGTTTTGCAAGTTTACGTTTAATAACAAACCTACAAACTGTCTATCGTCATAGTCACACTAGTAGTAAACCACCAACATGAAGTACCGCATCCGAAATTTGATACAAAATATTACACCTGAAAATGGAGGCACTATTAAATGAGTATGCCGCGCTGTGGCTTTCTTTGTAATAAATGAGTTACCGTTTTGCTAAAAGTTTTAAGTAAGACGTAATTGAGCTTTCGATATATTTCTTCAGTTCTATTACTTTATTTAACCATGCTATGGATTTTTCTGCTACATAGAACTATATTTAATAGCCACAAGAGTATAACCATGCCAGAAACCGTATCATAATCAAAACTTGTATTTACTTGCTTATTCCTGCCGGACGGTAGTTTCGAATCCTACTTACTGCGCCACATTTATTATATTCTACTTATAATACAACTAATATCTGACACTATCTATAAAATAAAAAAATTGTTTTTCGTAAAGCGTTTTACGCGTACCGCTCATAAATGCGCTCAATAGATTGAGAATTAGCACTTTAACCTTTCGATGGGCGACATTTCCAAAGCAAGTTCGTATAATGAAACTCCTTTAATTAAAAATTGTGTACAATAAAATATGTAAATATACGTTCTTTAATATTAATTGACCTTTAGAAAGTTATACGGCTTCCTTCGTTCGAAAGTTGTTTGGTTTGCGCTAATCGAAATTGTTTACAACAGGTTCGACTATTTTGCCTCGCAAGGATTGTAGGCGGACAATTTCTGCGCTATATGCGTACTTGTTTGTCGAAAATACGAAATGAAGGTGGAGGTGGAGATTTCCGAATTATATAATTTTTATGGAAATTATTTGTTTGTAGGCGTATTTAACTTTCCGGGGTACTTCAAAAATACATCTTACGAACATTGCGAATCCCTGCATTTCTTATTATGAAAGTTATGGAGATATTACGTATGGTGTGTGTGATGATAATTTACATACAATTTGCATGAAATTGCGTACCTCTACTGTCGCCTAGTGGCTTTTTGTTTTCAATTTTGGGCAATTGGGTAAATTAGGAGTGTAATAAATTACATTTATTACAGTAACAAATAGGATAGTAAACTATTACATTTATTACTTAATAATAATTAATAAATAATTCTCAAATTTAGTGGAATCTACAAGACGTTTCGGTCATTCAACAATTCCCGGGTGGCCCTAGTTTACATCATAGAGAGTTTCTCTTGATCCAGAATTGTTATTTAAATTTTCTCTAGCAAGAGACTTGGTGACTACGAATGCATTGCTAAATATCTGTTTATGGCCTTTAGAAAGCTTGATAATGGATCTGCTGGTGTGTTTTCCTAATCTTTTAGGATCAACTATTACGCTGTCTCAGGTAAGGCATCACAAATCCGTGAAATATCTTGTTTGCAGTCTCAAACGCGTTTTTTCAATCATAACATCCCTCTACAAAAGTCTCCGAATTTTTTATAATGCATCGCTAAGTTATTCGATTCTGTACAACATTTTTCCTCTACATTGCCTCTACTTGCTTTGATGTCACAGCCCATATTTTCATCTTTACTAATATCAAAAATCACCAGTAATTATCCACAAAGGTTTAAAAGCCATTAAACGTATTCCCCACGGTTTTTCGCTAGCGATCTAATCACCCTTCTCATCGGGAGTCCATCGAGAGGCCGCTGTGTGCTTTTATAGCACGCGGAGCCACTAAGGCGCTATGCGTATATTGATTGCGAGGGTGCATTGTACTATTACTACCGTTATTATATCGAGTGGTCTTATATCTTCCTGTCGCCGCCGCCCGATGTGTACGGGAAGAATTTATCACTGAAATTCTCAAAAGTTAGAAGGTGCGAGAAACAAGATCGCGAAAAAGAGATAGGATCAATCTTCGCACTTAATATTAGAGGTTGATAGTGTAATGTGAGTTTGAGCAGTAGACCAAGAATCTAAATTTGTGTTCTATAGAGTACATTTGTTTAACAGTGTGTTCGTTCAATCGAGGAAAGTACATGGTCAATAAAGCTAAATTGCGTTTATACGAGTTAAGGAAGCTGCTCAAATCTTGGAATATAACTTAAAGATTACAAGAAATTGTTGCCATCAACCAATTAGAAAAATCAATGCTAGTATCTTGATAAATACATTGAAATTCGTGTTTGTAATTTGTCATCTTTGAAATAATTCGCAACTTTTCGTTATTTACACACGAGCAATTTTCAGCGTATGAGATCTTTCTCTGTTATAAAAGAAAACTTTTCCTTCATGCAAAGTTTATTAGAACATTCCTGGAACATTTTCTATTATAGTAGTGTTTGTTTTAAAAATATGTAACTTTGAAGACTTGCTAATTCACCACTCACCCTTATAGTTAAACGTTGACAGACTCAATGGTGTTTGAATAAAATGCAAAAGCCATGAACTAAAAAATGAGTAAATAGATCTGCTTATGGAGTTCTTAGCTGACAATTCTTGAAATAGGATTGAAACATAGCCTATCACCTATTAATACACAACTAGGATTTGAACTGTAACAGGTACAGAGTTGTAGTTTTGTGAAATATTTTATTACTCGAATTTTAACCATCACTACATTCTGCGTCACACAAAATATTTGATTAATTCAGGAATTCGTGAATTCTCATTATCAACTCGAGCGACCCGACGGACGTCCTGATTGTACTGCTGCACCTTAGCATTTGCCATACTACTCCAGTCTTTGCTATCATTACTCAAATTTTTATTGTATTTTATTTCAAAAGTTTCCTTGAAAGATTACAATTCGGGCAAAAAATTAACAATCCCAATTTCTGACGCAACTAAATAGAATACAAGGATCGGAAAAATATGTCTTATATCTTGTTTATTTCGACTTTCTATTTTTCAATTAACACCAAACAGCGGAATTAACAGAAATTATTCCTTTGTTTCTCTGCTTTTCGTTCTTACAACTAGAAGGATCTCTCGTTGGCAATTGATTTTTAAAATATTTCCAACGTTAGTTTTCCTTCTTACCTTTAAGCAGCTCTAATTTGTCAGCTTGTTACAAATTGGAGTGACTTTTCTAATTATAGCCCAGACGAAAAGAAAACTGGAAGACTTGACTACAGATTTCATCTTTCATCCCCAATTAATTTGTATTGTGTTAAATTAACGTAAGATTACCGATATTTTATACTTGTGTGAAATATCGATGACCGCGCACATTTGTTTCTACTTCATCTTTGTGTTGGTAACACGAAGATAAGAAAAGAAAAAATGTAGAAACAATGCCATGATAACACTTACAGACACGATGCTTCTGCGTTGCTTCGGCACCGCTTGATAAATGAGTTATTTGAAGGATGGGATTTATTTTCGTGCAAATAAAGTAATTAATTGGGACATGGAGCGGACGAGGAAGCAGAATGTTATTCGCATCAATTATTGCCAATTAATCAAGTGTGATTGATGGGAAATTAAGCATTCGCAACGTTTAATCTATTTGTAAATTTTGGTGCTTGAATACTATAACTGAATTTTACGCTCCAATTTGTACGAAACGATGCTGCACGCGATGAATCAGCGGTAGACAAGGTAGTGATAGTTTACTTTTGTTTACATAATTATCTAATTTACATAAAGAATAATTTTGAAGGTTGCAATAATAATTAAGGCTTTAGGATTTCAATGTGCAACAGGCTACACTACATATGTGACAACCATCCTTTATTTGGATAGACTGTCTTTAGAAATCTTCTGAAGAAGCTGACAGCATGGTCAGCGAAACCTCAAGTAAAATTTTAACTACGCGACATCACCCGAAAGACATTTCTACTATGGATGACGGCCGTGAAAGCCTACACTCAACTATCCTTTATTTGGAATTTTTCTAGATTAGGCTAGGTATTACAAAACAACATGGAACATTTAGCGACCCAAGAACGTTGCGAAATTATTAATATTTCTTATCAGATACATCGCTCTGTAAAGGAAACTTGGTGTGGATCACCTTCATTCTATGAACCACATCATCGACCAAGTGAAGAAACAATTTGTAATGTCGTGAATAAATTTGACGTGTTGCTGGATAATTCAAGAACAAGTCGTGTCAGAAATGTGCGAAATGCGGTAAGCTCTAAAACAAAGTGTTCATGAAAATCCAAATCTGTCTGTTAGACATAATGCATTGGATCTTACTTGGAGGATGTGGGTTTGTATCCATCCAACTGGTTCAAAAATTGAACGTAATAGTCTCCGTAGTTTCGTTGGTTTGGTATTAAATCAGCTAGCTACAGATCCATTTTTCATCGTATTGTAATGTTCAACGACGAGGCTCATTTTTGGGTGAAACGGCAATGTGAACAAGCAGAACTGCTGGATTTTGAGCTAGGAGAATCCTAATAAATATGAAGGAACACACTTCCATTGCTCCAAATGCTCATGGAAAGCGTGTCACCGTAAATAGAGTTTCCTTCGGTTCCAGCAAAACGGTGCTGACGAAACGATCGCTTTACTGCAATGCAATGTCAATTTGGTGATAACGTTATTTCAAAAAATGGTGCTGTGAACTATCTAGTGAGATCTTATGATTTGACGCCGTGTGACTGTCTTCTATGCAGTTATATGAAGCCGAAGGTCTACGCTCTCTAGAATCCAACAACAATTGAAAATTTAAAAATCAACATAAAACTGTTATTCGCGAGATGCTGCAATGCGTGAAAACGAAATCAGTAATTTGACTAATCGAATGCGTCATTGTAACAAAACAAAGTCGTGATGCACATTTCAATGATATTCAAAACATAGTTGTACTAAAGTGCTCTTTCGGATAAAAACAAGAGCAGAACAATGTTTGCGGTTAATTTCATTTAAAAATCCTAGAGCATTAACTGAATCATCTCTCATATATATCCTTTTAATATTTCAATTTCCTCGTTCAACGTTTAGATAAAATTACAAAGAGCGTCGCACATTTAACTTCCAAGTTATCAACGTCGGATATTCCCAGAAGCTGAAAGCTTTTAACTAACTTCTTGTCGTTATCGCCTGAATATTTCGCTAGCAATACTTTACAAGCTATGAGTATCCATTGTTAATCAAGTTTCTCTTCGAAACGTCGTTCTCCCTTAGAGAGTTAAATTTTACATCTAACATATAATTCTGGTGCTAGAATGCATTAGGACTAAGATTTAATCAAATACAATTACGAACATCTCTAATATTTTCAAATGTTTGTCCTTTGTTTTTATTCGAGTATTATTTTCATTATTATTAAAGCACTTACTTCTTATATTATGGAAATAATTTATACGTTAACCAGCGAAAGTGACATATTTATACGAAGTATTAATAAATATAAGATATTAAGCAGCCTGCGAAGTATATTTTTCGCACGAAAATGAAACCAAGCCTAAATTAATTAGGGCAACATTGCCGAAGCTTTATGCGTCTGCATGCAAGAATCTCTTTACCCATCCCCTTTGATGACTTTGCAGCCCGTTAAGAGTTTTATCCCGTTTAGTAATTCCCAAAGCCCTAATTTCAGCACTTTCTTCGTGTAATTTCTGACTAACTTAGATATATAGCTTTTACCAAAAGAGGGTCAAAATGAAAACGTTCTGTAAATCTCACATTAGATAACGTCTCTTTTCTTTGCTGAATTTAGTAGGGAATTAAAATTTATCACTATTTCGTTGTCTCCGGATTTAGGTTTTGGGTTTACTGTGAATGGTATCTAAAGTTCGAGGATGTATTGATCGGAAAACGAAAATAAAGTTGGTAAAGTATGCTACAGTGGTCCCCGAACTATGCTGATGAGATTATTTAAAAGGAAAATAAGCAGCAATAGCTTGATTCAAAAAAAAATTCTCATCTTTATAGATGACGAGTCTATGATATCGTTTATTTGGAATTATCGATTTTTGCTTTAAAATATAAAGGCCTATGGTAGAATACAAAATCCTAAATAATTCTAATTTTAGCTATAACGAGAAAATGGTTGATTTTAGACGATTATTATGTCAATAAATTTTTCCACGATTCGAAAAACGTAATGGCACGGTTCATTTCAAAAACTTCAACATTGGGAATCCATAAAGTTATGAGTTAAGAAAGTTTAGGAACTCGAGTAGGGATTCCCGTTCATGTGTCTACGTATCTAAACCAACATTTCGGTTTTTGGTGATAGGATGATAGGACTTCGACTACTTGTTCGAACGCTTCCATGAACTCTCAACATCCAGACATACGCTTCATCATGGAGGTTGAATCAGATGGACGACTGTCATTTCTAGATGTCCTCGTATCTCGCTACCCCAACGGCAAAAGTTTACCGGAAACCGACCCACACGGACCGGTATCTGAACGCCCTTCCGCACCATCATCCGACACAAAAACAAGCGGTCATAAACACACTAGTTAAACGGGCCTTCTCTATTTCTCAGCCCGACGCTCTTGCCCAAGAATTGAAACATGTGACCGATACCCTCAGTGAAAACAACTTCAGCAAGCGAGATATCCGAAAAACGATACATCGTCATCGTACTTCCAAACAGCATACCGTTTCGAGTCAAGATCTCGCGGTCAGCACCGCTTTTTTACCCTACATTCAAGGTGTTACCGACAAAATAGGCAAACTACACCGGAGGCATAACGTCAAAACAATTTTCAAACCCCTTTCCAAAATCTCCGACTTATTACCGTCCGTCACAGACAAAACTTCCCTTGTTCCCTTGTTCTTGTGGTAGTGTGTACATCGGGAGAGCAAAGAACAAAATAACATGTAAAAAAATATACTATTCATATGCTTAACAACGTAGTTTCCATTCGTTAAACATTTTCAAACTCAACGACTTGCATTTGAAATGTAAACTCATTCTTTACTTTCCATTGTTTCTCCACAAAAAACTCCAGTCATTGTCTTTCATACACGACGAATAATAAAATATTTTTACGATTTCCCTCAAAATGCACGTAAGCGACGTTTTAAAATGTGTATAATGAAGCAAAATATACTTTTGAAAAATGTTCTTTTACAACTGGAAACAGCAGAGGGTCGAAACGAGGCAAATAAAGAAGGAAACGGCAAGGGAAGCGAAGAAGAAAAAGATCGCCGAATTCACGTACGCCTTAAAACAAAGAGGTTGCCGCCGTGATTTAACCAAATTGTAATCCAATAGCTCGGCGTGAAATTCAAAACGTTTTCTAGAGATGAAGGATAAAAGTAACTTCAATACTCGAGTACCAATGCTCACTTTCGTTTGGTAAATTCTGTACATAAATTTTATGATTCACGTTTACTAAAAAAAGATTAGCCTGAAGAACTAACAGTTGGCAATATTATAAAAACAAAATATTTTGAATCGGCAGAATACTGGACTTTAATGAAAAAATTAAGGAGATAGTCTTAAGGGTTATAAATATAGTTTTTCGCCGTTCACGTACTGAGACATCAGAAAATAATTTTTATAGTAGAGTTGCAAAACGCTAATTTGTGGAGTATTTGTTACAATATAATAAATTCCTTTTATAAATACGTCAGCTATTTGTAAAAACTAAATGATAATTTAATATAGGATATGTGATGCTTAAATCAAGAGTTCGCTAAGCTACGCCCTTACTTAGACTAATAAAAAATCATAACTGTAAAAATCTTAGAAAGTTTTCTACTTATAGTTACGTCCAATTAAATGAAAACGTAACGCTAACGCTTTAGTGCAGCTTTTAAGCTTCTTTCATCGCTGCATTTGCAGAGGCCATATTTCTTTCTTACTTGAGACAAAGAGCAGGTGATAAAAGTACTTAGCAGTAAAAGTATAAATTATGTTCTCATCTTGCGGTCTTTACGATTGATGATTTCATTACAGTGTTTAGCCACTCTCACATTTTATTTTTCTTCGGCTGCATGTTTCGCGAAAAGGTTAAGAGCCTCAATATTAATTACCTATCTAAAACAAAGGATACGTGGTTTAAACGTTTAAGCAACTGAAGAGCATACCTAAGAAAGCACAATTCCAAATGAAATAAATTGTGTAGCTAACCATCAACGCCTACTTCTGCTTGTTTTCTTTATAAACTTGATTGTAATCTCAATATTGCACAACGGAAGACTGCAATGGCTAAGATAATATTTAGCTTTGTTAGATATACTGCGTTTCCAACCAGATCTTTATTCAATAAGGTTTACAACCGCTGAAGTTGCCATAAATGAATGTACGTCTTAAAGCTTTTTAACACGTGTTCTAAGGATTCTGTAAAATCATAATTCCATTGTTTGGTTTAGTAAATTTAATGTTACTTGTAAATTAACCCTTTCATTTGTTATTTCTTGCAAACCTTTTTATATTGAATTTGAATCAATCTAAGATATTGTAGATGTCTACATATTTATCACAAAAACGTGTTTAAATTCATTTAATATACGCAATTGCAACTAGATTACCCGTATACAATGCAGAAATCTACGTAAAATTGCATTAAATCAAATAATCCCAACTGCGGCAAGCGTTTATATTAGAAATCATGATGCTAGAGAGAAAACCATCACAAAGTGGTACGACTGCCAATCGTCGCTCCTTCGCTTATGCGCCGAGCAGCTCTAAGACTCGCACCCTAACTTTTCCTCTTGTATGAGCAGGCAGTAGCAAGGAGCATACGTACAAGAGACACGGTAGAAAATGCTTATTATCACGAGGACGTCTGAGTAGCCGTCTGCGGCTATGTTAACTGCTGTCTTCGTAAAACCAGACGTTCGAGCTCCTATAGGCTGGTGGCCCTAATAAGGCTTGAGGCATGCATAAAATGTTGCGAAATGCTTTAAATACGCTTTAATATAATCTTCTCAAATGTCTTAGAGCATGTAGGTGAGATGCTTATTGGGTCGACATCTTTAAAGTTGGATGGTAAGTGTTTTCTTAATAATTGCAAGAAGGGAAGGGGACGGTGAAAATTCAATACAATAGTTATCGATATGAATAGGAAAGTTGATATAAGGGCTGCATCCATTAAGGTGTGGGGGTGATAATAATAAAGCCATGTGGCGTTTTATACACATAATTTACGTACTATAGGTTCCTGAGCTTGTGACAAACACTTAGAAGCTTATACACTCCATTGGGTTGTCACCCCAATTAATCATGGAAATATTAATTCCATCAACACCTTCTGATCATTCTTTGCTTCGCTATTTATTACTTCTGATATTCTTCACATATTTGAGCTTCTCTTTTATTCCATTTCTCTAGTGTTTTTATGTGTGCTACGAATATTACAGTCATATTCTTCTCTGCTTTTGCACCCCTCCTTCTTCTTCCAGTACAACCAAAACATCTGCATAACACATTTCTACTACTCAAATTTGTCTTCATTTTCAAGACCTAAATTCCTCAGTCGGTCTACAGGATACCTCCAGAGCTGCTTAAGTCGGAAAATAGATACGATAGACAAGGATTGTGCTTAATTTGTTTAATTTCTTGGAAAACTATCTTATACTACGTGTGATCAGACGCATATATTTTGCTAGTTACGATGCATTATAGAATGTGCCTAACGCC
This sequence comes from Marronus borbonicus, assembly GCA_902655005.2. Lineage (NCBI taxonomy): Eukaryota > Metazoa > Arthropoda > Insecta > Coleoptera > Scarabaeidae > Marronus > Marronus borbonicus. The sequence continues at coordinate 2,261,504 of LR737385.1, forward strand.
TTATATGCTTTTAAAACGCCCACTTCGTATTTTTTAAAATATTATAGTTTGACCATTAACGAACACTATCAGGTACAGATGAGAGACAAAACGCCAAGGCATGTACCAGATTTTATATTAAGTGTTGCTGATAATTTTATCTTTATGAATAGCGGAGATACTGGGATATTATATTGAAATATGAGCTTCAGTGGATAAGCTTTTAATGTTGTAGCAATTTCACTCCAGAATAATGGTTTTTGAATCGAACATTAATGAAAGCGTTCTAGTCCACAGCAGCTAAAACTCGATCAAAGTTGCCCCAGTTTAATACACGCCAAAACTGCAATTACGCTATTCAGCTTTTATAGTAAAGAGAGGTTTTGTCGCATCGCGAGGGCGACCTCGAAGCTTCACAAACGAATCAAAAACGAGCATTCGTAGAATAGTAAATGAGCTTTGCTAAACGCGATCTACAGTAATTGATCATTTGCATTCCTCGTCCATTCCTCCTTCCTCTAAAGAATGTATTTGTAAGTAGTATTTATTTCCCGTGATAAAAAAGCTGGTTTCATTAATTATTTTAAAAGAACTCCATACAACCATGTTACTTGTTAGTAATCAGGCAATCAATGGGAAATATATTGCTACCGTATTGCATTTGGATTTGATGAAATTTCACTGCCGCCAATGTGTTGTTTCTTTTCATCGATGCTATAGCCTCACATGTAAATGTTACAATGGATATCGATTGGACGTGATACAACGTTGGTAATTGCACATTGTCCGTAGGCATGTAATTAGTCCTTTGATCACACTGTTCGGGCTCTACATCACTATATTAGGCACTAAAATCCACAACAGTTGTACCTTTAAGTGCGAATATACTTTTCATGATCCATTTTTTCGAGAAATAATGAATGGTAATAGTGTCATATATCGATGCCATTATCAGATTTTTATAGACGGGGAATACAATTTTATAGGTTCGCCTTTTTATCGAGACATATGTCATTTTATCGAGACAGGTACATATATAATAAAGAAATCTCTCTAAAGTTTGCAGGAAATTTAACAAGTTTTTTAAACAATTCTATAAAGAGAATAACTTTATTTGAAACAGGTTAACCTCTTCCAACCTTTACATTTTCCCCAGTTTTCAATTTTAATGTAATTTCTCATTATATATGCTTTGATAAAGTCTAATATCCGTCAGTTTATGTTGTCACATATGAAAATGATCTCGAATATCGAGCAATTATAAAATTCTTAACAAAACAAGCGAATACTCCAAGAATTATTCGAGGAGAAATGTTGGCTGTATACGGAAATGACTGCCCATTAAGTCGACTATTTGCAAATGGTCAAAGTTACCATGGCCGAGAATCATGGAGGATGCAAGATTAAAGAAACGCGCGAACAATTTTTGGCGCTATATGGAGACGAACCAGAGTTATTTAGCAATCGACTTGTCACCGGAGATGAAACCTGGGTCCATCATTTTAACCCTGAGTCAAAACGAAAATTAATGCAGTAGTATATTAAAGGTTCCAGTCCTTCCAGGAAGTTTAAAGTCCCCCTTCAAGAAAAAAAATGGCAACAGCTTTTTGGGATTATCAAGGAATTTAAAATGATTGGTTATTTAAATAAGGGAATACGGTAACAAGAAAGTATTATGCAAACTTAATCCATCGCTTCAGAACTTACACTAAACAACCATTAAAGTGAAAAGGCGCGGAAAACTGAAACAAGGTGTCTTGTTGGTCCACGACAATGCATCAGTCCACAAGTCAAGACTTTCAAAAGCTGTCGTTGCTGAATGTGGCTTTATAAAAATTGACCCCCCACCTTATAGCTCAAAACTAGCTCCCTGTGACTATTTTTTGTTTCCAAATCTCAAAACAACACCAAGAGGAGAAAAATTTATGAACGATAACGAACTTATGTAGCGACTGTTAAAAGATGTTTTGCAGACAAACCAAAGGCATTTTTGTAATGGATTAGAGATGTTATTGAAACGATGTAATACCTATATCCAAAAGCAAGGGGCATATATTGAAGAATAAATTTTTATTGTTTTAATCATATTTTGTCATGCCCAATCCGAAAATATAAAAACGACCCCTCGTGATGCACTTGTGTGTTGTAGCTAAAATTATTCCCTAGTCCATAGGCTGTATAATCGACGTGGCGTTTTTGAGTAGAAACATACAACTCAACTTATTATCTTCTGAACGTCAAATAATTTCAAATGGATGGGCTCGTTGTTTAAAAACAATGAACATTTTACATCTTTCGGTGGTGTTGCAAATTTCTTCTCTTGAAATTTCCTGACTGCTGGTACCAGTTAAAAAAAATGTTTGACGTGAATCATGCCCTTTTGGAATCGTAATACGAAACGGCAAAGCCATCCATTAGTCTTTTAAAACTCTAGGTTTACGACATTTCCCAATTCAGTCTGTACAATTCATCACCATGGCACAAAGCAGTGCTGAGATTCTCTGCTTGCTGATTTTTCTTGTAAATCTGAGATTGTAATAACATTTCCTTATTTATCCGCAGCGCGAAAAGGTTCAATTTCTTCTTTTTGCAGCGCTTGAAACTTCGCCGTTTACTAAGTAACTCATGTCTTTTGTGAAAACGTCAAAGCCATCTATCACTTGCTTTCATTGAAATTTTCATATTAGCACTTACAATATATATTAGCATAAATTTGTTTGTTTTGTACCGCTTCAAATTTTTGATTTATCGTTAAATTAATTTTCAACGTTTGTCTACATTTTAAGAATTACGACGACTTTTTTAATTTATAATTTAAACTGATTAAATGAGCTAGTAAATGCATCCATTCACTTCGAGTCTACAATTTAAATTGATTGAAGGAAGTAACAAATGCATTCTTTCAGTTCGAGTAAAGCAACTCGGGGAATTTCCCGAATATTGCGTTCAATCTATACGAACGCTGATATTTAGATTTAAATACACCGGTTGCAATTAAAAATGCACCACTCCTAAATTGTGATCGAAACGGCAACAGTGGCACGATGAAGGGAATTCAATAATGTTTACTGATAAATCCTGATTTTCTGTATGATCTAGAGATCTAGAAAAATGCCCAATGAAGAATGCATTTCTCGTCGGTATATAGCACCTACAATCGGCATAGTGGTTTGGAGGCTATCATTTCTGCTTCCAGGTCACCATTAATACTAATTCGTGACATTGAAACAGCTGCCAATCACATACAGGATTTCCTGAAGCCTGTGGCATTGTGCCATTACAAACAATTGCGAATATTCCAGGAAGATAATACTCAGACTCATATAGCCCAACTAACTAAGCATTTCTTGATCGAAAACAATGCAAATCTGCTTCCGTGGAGATCGCCAATGGAGAACATATGGGATATCATTGGACGCCGGCTCCTGCGAAATCCGGTTCCCACTACCAACCGAGACGAGTCCGATTTAACAGGATAAGTTACATCGAGGTTTTACTGTACACCCCAATACTATAATGTTTGAGCAACTCGTTAATCATAAAGCAAAAGTTCTTCGAAAGGCGGAACTAATATCTATTACATGGAATATATTTTAAGAATGAATATTTTATTCATGTATTACGCAAATAGTCCTCTACGTAGCGATAGAGAGCATACAACTCATAACTAGTAGGAATGTGCAACATGCATACATATTGCATATACATACGTATAAAGTAGATTTGCGTGCTTAAACTTATACTTGCCGTAACAGTACCGTATTGTTACGGCAAGTATATGTAAGTTTAAGCACGCAAATCTACTCTATAGGTACCCCATAATTTAAGACTTGCTTTCTTAAGAGCACGTAAGTGGGAAGAACAGAATTCCGTAATTCCGGGGACGCTTTGTATCTTTTAATTCGAAAAGTTACACAACTATCCAGAGATAAGATAGTAACCTCCAGAAAACTTTTCACGTGTACTTCCCTTACTATTAGGAAATCGCGTAATGAAAATGTTTCGCAATGTTCTCTTCTAGAGTTCACTTTTTTCTTGTGCCTTCTTTATCTAATCGTTACTTGAATTTTCTCGATATTTAGTGCTTTTATTACTCTAGTACCGACGTCACATTTTTTTTTTTCATGCAGTGTATCGGATATCTACTTCAGTAGTAGGAATATAGAAGTAATCAATTATTAGTAGATAGTGCTGCTTCCCTTTTGATTGTCATCTCTTTTCAACCGACTCTAACGAATGTAACGTTTGGGATGTCGTTAAGTTGCCGGTACTGTTAACAACGACCGACGCCTGTTCTAATTAAAAGGACGTATACCGGACTTCCTTCTGAACATTGTCTACAGAAACTATTGCTGGATATATATTACATGAACTTACCGGTCAGATATGTCATTAAGTTCGCGCAGGTTCATTAAACTACGTACAGTTATATTGATACTGTTTCACGTTTCCGGGGTTGCAATGAAAGGTCTCTGCGATACTGGAGGTTAATAGATTTAAATGTTAGGACGTGATAGTGAATATGAATTATACGCCACGTTAATAATAATATAGATGAACAATTTAACTTTACAGATTATTCAATTCTATGGGGCGCGGTAGCATACCGTTCTCGCAAATTAATAGGTTTTATTGCATTCAGCGATCATAATTTTATACTTGTCTTCGGAACTTGTGTTGGACGAATGCACTCAATAGGCTGGGAAGCCGAACTAAGCTGGCCTGATATATAGGACGCGAAGGGCATCAAGGGAACATAAAGGCAAACGAATTAGCAGGAGCAGGCTCGCCCAATGCACTTGGAGGGAATGGCATATACGGTAGTAAAAGCAACCACCAAGCAATGGAAAGATAAGAAATCTCAAGACTGGTGGAAGTCAGGCCGAGCCATTTCTAATTGGACACAGGCCTACATTTATAGCGGACCTACTAAGCAAAGACAGAACAATGCTGGGCCTGTTAATAGGACACCCTATGCTCAAGAAGTACACTGCCGTTCAATGAAGTTCGGTCATACAATGAAAATCTATTATATCACACCGTATACAATTATTAATTCATAAAATTAGAAAAATATTAAGCATACACTCTTTTCTAAGGGATTAAAGACATAAACTATTATGTAAAGTAGAAATATTGCGACAACCACAATAAAGTCCCTTTTATTATCATTCCAAGAATTTCTCGGAAGTACCGATCTTTTGAAACGGGTCGTTTGGGGATTATTAACGAACAATACATTTAGAAAATATACCGCAGTATCACTCTCGTTTATTTATCACAGGCGTAAAGATATAAATTTGCTTCATTTTACTGTTAAACGTGTGTTGGTGTGCATCTGTCGTTTTTGTGCGAAAGTTTTAAGAAAATTTACTTCAAAATGGCACGTGGCAAGCCTACCAGTGTAGAAAAACGTTCACGCATTATTACGCTGTTTGAACAAGGATATTCGGGGCGACAAATTGCTGAAAAAATAAACATGAGAAGTTCAACAGTAAATGACATCATAAAGCGATATCGTACAACTGGAACTATAGAAAATCGTGTTCGTCCCGGAGCATCCAGGAAAACAACAAAAGCTGAAGATTTGAGAATTGTATTATTAAGCAAACGCAATAGAAAATTAACAGCGCCACAAATAGCAGCCGAAGTCAATCGCGGCCGCGAAGAACAAGTTTCAGCGAGTACGGTAAAACATCGACTTCAACAAGCGGACCTTCATGGACTCATTGCCATTCGAAAACCCTTATTACGTCGGGGCAACAGAGCAAAACGGCTACAGTGGGCCCGTTCTCATCTAGATTGGTCGTTAGATGATTGGAAACACGTGCTTTGGAGTGACGAGTCAAAGTTTGAAGTTTTTGGGCAAAATCGACGAGTTTATGTCCGAAGATCTAAAACCGAAAAATGATCCCGAACTGCATTGTGCCTACAGTGAAGCAAGGGCGTCGTCCTGTGTTAGTGTGGGGATGTTTTTCCTTTGCTGGGACGGGAGATTTATGCAGAGCGCAGGGTGTAATGAGAAAGGAAAATTATTTTGCAATACTCCAGAATCATGCAGTGCCATCAGGATTACGTACAGTAGGCCGTAACTTTACATTCATGCATGGCAACGACCCAAAACACACTGCGTTAGTGTGTAAGAACTATCTAAAGGGGCAAGAAGAATAGCACACCCTGAAAGTAATGACATGGCCCCCACAAAGCCCAGATTTGAACCCTATAGAGCTGTTGTGGGATGAACTGGACAGGAGGATCTGAAAAATATGCCCAACTTCACAAGAACATTTACGGAATATTCTGCAACATGAATGGATGAATATTCCACAATCCGTTTTAACAAAACTTATCGAAAGAATGCCTGGAATAGTTCGAGCGGTGATTAACAGCAAAGGAGGTTTTTTCGATAAAGAAAAAATATAATGTTCAGTATGTTATATTAGGCCAGAATAACTTTTTATTTATTTATTTTTGTCTTTTTTACCTGTACATACAATAAAATTGTATTTTGTTTTTAGTTTCGTTTGTTTCTGTAACCTTTTCATGTTTTTTACTAACTGACCGAACTTCTCTGAACGGCAGTGTACATGAGTAATCTCGGCCTGACAGAGAAAACAGCATGTAGATTGTGCCAGGCGGAAGAAGAGACTGCCATCCATGTGCCGTGCGAATGTATAGCACTGGCAAGATTACAACTCTCAGAAATGGGCTCTGAATATCCAAAAGCTGAAACCTATGTATCACTCACAAGACTGTTAATTCTAGCAAAGAAAGCAAAGCTGATGTAATTGATCTAATGAGAGAGGACCCACAATAGATCTGGAAAGGTCGCAGTGGGATGGTTCTAATCTAATCTAATAGTTTAAATACAGCTATATTCTTCAAACCTATACTTAAAAAAAATACTGCTCAGCGGCTCAAAGAGTTGATCGTAAAAAAAAGCATACAACAAAACAATGCGAATTAAACTCAACTGCAACACATTATTTTCCCGTTGATATTCATTCTTTGTGCGAGTATGCCACAAAAAAAAAATCCAACGGCTCCTTAATGATTTTAATTGCATGCTCTATTTGGCTTCTTCAATTTTTCTCTTTAACTCAAACGAATTTCCAACGAAATTAACAGAGAAGTACGCCAACCGAACCAAAAGGTCTAAATTTAATAAATAAATAATAAACAAATAGGCACGTTACATTTCGACTTCGTATTGAGGTATATGGATTCATATTTCATATTTTGTGTTAAAATTCGTCCTTCAAAAAGTTATTTAGGAGGAAAGCTGCTTTCTGTTTTCACGTGTAGCTACCGAATCGTAAAAATATTCAATCGAAAAAGGTAATCATCTGGGTTTGACATGAATATTAGCTTTTATTGTGCGAGTAATATCAAAATATTCGCGATAAACAAGACCGCTGGGGAAAATGAGGCTGCTTTTCGACGCGTTATCGTGTATACGAATTTTAAACATTTGCCGGTTGGTATACATGTATCCGTCTGATAATTAAACATGATCTTTATGCTCTTAAACACGCTTCCTTTTTATTTTTTGTGTTGCTTGAACTGTTTGATCAAAGGTTCGAACAATTACAAAACAAACGCTTTCATGTTTTTCACAGCTTTTTTGGAGTAGTTTGCCCTCGAGCGAAATTTTGAGCCTAGGAAAGAAATCTCTTGGGGTTAGATCAGGTGAATAGGCTATCAACTTTAACCCTAGTTCGTGAATTTTTGCCAAGGCGATTGCTGCGAGGCATAACACTTATTTGTTGTTTTACTGAAGCAACACTCAACATCTCAATAAGCGCAATAATGGCCAAGTTCCTAAAGGCATTAGTAAAGTAAATGAAGAGATATTGAAGGAACTTTGCTACTCTACTAACGTAAAACCTAAAACTAAATTAAATTTATTAACGTTACATATTTAATAACGTTTTCTTACGTATTTCTAACAACCAACGTCAATACACTGTCTCATTCTAGGCGAACCAAGGTAAATACTTAAAGTATTAATAGTTAGCAGTACAACTATGCTTCGTTCAAATTAAAGATACAAAGGAAATATATTTGCTGCGTTTAAAATTCCATTGAGATTTTTGAAGGAGCGTTTATTCATTCCCAATTGTATCTTTATAAGGGAACTTATTACGTTTGTGTTGTTTCTTTGAGCTTAAACGCATACTATGTAAAATATATGTTGTGTTCAGGAATAGGTTCTCTTTATAGTTGTAAAATTCTAAGTATTCTATTCTAAGCCGTAGTAAGTTGGTAAGTTATAAAATTGACAAAGTTAATAAAACTCAGTTGTAAATCTTTTCCCTCTTTTATAGCCTTAAACTAGAAAAGAGTAAAAGGGTTTTAGACCGAGAGTGCGCTAGATTTATTGGAGGCAACTTTATTCGTTCTTCGCTGCGATTCTTAAGCAGCTGCGACCGTTAAAAATTAACACCGATACATTTACATTAACTAGCTGATTCATCTTGGTGTCCATTAAGATGCTCTTTCTTAAAACAATTTTATTAAACCGTTAATATTATTCCTATTCATCAAGCAAGAGCCGATAAATAACAGAGAGTAATATTTAAATTTTATTTGAATTTGTGGTAATTTTAGTAAGTATCAAGATTATACTTTCAAGAAGTATTTACATATGTTCGCAGTAATTAATAATTTTCAACCTAAGATTTTTGCAAATGACTATATTTTTATTGCTTTGCAAATACATCACTAACATCAAGAAAACGCACAGTGAAAATGCATGATAATAACTAAGCTTACAGAAACGAGTGCGCCCTCATTGGTGGCGATGATATATTTCGAAAGTTTTGGGGAAATACATTCCAGAATGGAGATTCCCAACAAGAGATCAGTTTAATTTAATGCGGGTGAAAAACATGCTTACGGATCATATTAAGGCAGAGCTGAAAAATAAAAAAATACGGCTGACGGTGGATGAAACAACGGATGCAAGAAAGAATTGTATTTTAAATGTATTAAGATACAATTCCTTGCACTTTAAAAAGCGATATGGTATCTTCTTTGGCCTAGCACAATATTGCAGAAGACAAACGCGGAAACAATAGTACAAACTATAATAAATACCTTTGGGAAGTTCAATATAACGGTAACCCAACTTGTAATGTTGGTTACAATTGGGGATTCAAACATGATCAAAGCTGGAAAGTTCCTAAAACAATCTCATCCTCAATTGCTTCATGTAACCGGTTTGCTCTATGCATGTCATCTTGTAGCTGAATTTACTAGAAACAGCTATCCAAAAGTAGATCAATTAATAGTTTCTACCAAAAAAGTTTTTATTAAACCGCATTCGTGAGTTGAAACAAGCTTGTCCGGGTATTCCTCAGCCACCACAGCCGGTATTGACGAGAAAGGGAACGAATAGGTTATCTGTGGGTAAATGAATGCAAATATACATTCCTAGACTGATATCAATATGTGACAGGGATACTTTTTTCAGATCTGCTGTACTGTTTATTTTATTTTAATTTCTATAAATTTACAAATCGTATAAACTTTGAACATTAAAATAGTTTTGGCGCCTAAAAACAGAATTTTAAAATGTATTAGTGTAATATAATGCCAATTTTATAGTTGTATTTCTTTTATTTTTGCAATTTATTTATTCCACTATTTGAAGATGCTCATTAACGCTTAACTCTCATTGTAAGTAATTTTCAAAATTTTCAAATTTTTTCAAATAACTTTTTAACATTTGACTCTCTCATTAATTTTATATTTTATTAATTATCACTTTATTTTAATTATTATGTAGTTGAAAAAGCTATAAACCTCAAAAATTTCCATCATACCATTGTTGCGTATAAATTTTCAAAACAACTTCGATATTGCGAAATGTTCGCTGCCACTTCACAATTCTTTCTACTTCTTTGTTACGAGTCGTCCTTAAATCAAAACGCCATAAATTTCAACTTGAATTGGTGTTATACGCACACGCACGTCTTCAGTTTTTTTTTGTTCGAAAACTCGACAGCACCGTTGCTACCGAATTTACATCAAAGGTATTGACTGAAACGAGCATTTATAAAAGGCAAGTGCCACATATGTATACGCTTCGTTGAAATGTGTACATAAGTTGTACACGTACACGTAGGCTTACACATGGCGGAAACTGAAGTGGCGCGAGCGGAATTGAATTTAAAGTCGAAATAACTACCTACATACATACATTTGCGTGTAAAGGTCGATGTATATACAAACCTCTATATCAGCGGAATACCCAGAAACGTTTCAAACGCAAATTAGGACGATCACAGGAATAACTGAGCGTAATAATTGATATATGCCATGACAGGCATCAAATATTTGTGCTGAAGAAAAAATCACGATTTTATATAGTAACCTTATAAGCTTTTCCGTGGAAATTTTGATTTTAGACATTTCAAACAACCACAGTAGTATTGCTTAAAGTATCTAAGCAATTGGAACATACGCTGTAAAACGACACTTGAAAATGTTCGATATAGAAACAGGAGAAGGTCATCTTAAATAATTATTTATTAATCATCTTCCTCTGTATTTAACAAATATAAGCCAATTAATCATTTACGGGGATGATCACTATCTTTGCCGAGATATTGACATAATATTTCCATCTTTACATATCAAAAACTTAAGCATTCAAGTACCCGAATGAAAAATTCCCTCGGCTCAGTGAAACCAAAATTAAAGAGAGCGCTTTTGTGAGGCCTCAGATTAGACGACTCTTTAGATAAATCGTTTTATAAAGGGTTTATAAGAATTTGTAAAAGGTTAAAAGACCTATAAGTAAATGTAGATACGTAGAATACCAGGACAGAATTCTCTTAACAAAGGTTAAAGCAATTATCGAACAAAATGAACGTGTTATTTAGAAAATAATTAATTTGTATATAAAGCATTATCCAACGGCAAAGCGAGTCATTTTCTTGATAAGTTTCAGTAACGACGTCAGATTTCACCTAAACCGAAAGGCTATTATAAGTTCGACAACTGACGTTGGTCCCTAAAGTCTGCTAATGACAACGCATTAATGTCCACAATATCATTATGTCAATTTGTTTTGGAGAGAGGTAGAGGGATTTCGTATACTTTCTATCGTTAGAACAAGTTCAATCAGAAACTTAATGAGAAGCTAAATTGTCAAGGCAAATTGCACGAAATAATCAATTTTCTCATTAATGTAAGCCCTGTTTTCGCTATAGGCGGAATACAAATTGACAAATCAAGTGAAAACTCAATAAACTCACTCTACGTATGTGTACACATATATTTTTTTTTCCTTTTTTAGTGTTGTACGAGTACACTTTGGCAAACTGTGTCTCTTTAAATATGGATATCCAATTAAAAATTTATTTTTTTTGCAGATGTTAAAGAGCGCTGTGTTCTATTCAAAATAATAGATAAAGTATCATTTTATCGGCAAGGGTAGATAAAGTAATACTTTAACAGTAAGGGTAGATAAGACAAGTAAATTTTCGTATAAAATAAACATTGTGAATTAACACATTTTATTGACAATTCTCACGATTAGTATTTAAAAATTTGAATAGTAGAATTGAGATTTCCCGCAACGAATTGAGATTTCCCGATACACGCACACTATCAGGCTCATTATCGGTTATGCAGAATAACTGATCGTTCTTGATATTGGTATCGATTAATAAAACTATCATGCATATGTTTGATCACAAAAAAAAATTAAACAAGGGTAAATCTCATCTTACTTATAATCCACATTTTCCAATTCGAAGCTGTTAATAACAAGAATTTTATTCGCATTTCGAAGTTTAAGTCGCGTTTGGCGTTCAGAAATAGCAGATTTCCTGAATGGGATGCATAAACCTAGTGCTTATGAGGTGAAAGATCTCTGAAAGAAGTAAGCTTTCTAACATCCATTCTACAATTCGTTTAATTCCATATTTCGTTCTCTATTTGAGTCTAATTTGCCAAAAGAGACACTACCGAATGCCACGAACCTCAAATCTATGGAAAAATTTCTAAATTTTCTCAATTCTTCCCCCTCATAGAACATTACAATGGATATGCCGCAAGAATATAATAAATCCTCAAAAATTCTTGACTCAAGCGTACTCTATTATCAGAGTCTCAGATGGCGTTGAAAAGAATTTTGTATACGAAAAGAAACTATCGATAAGCTTTCGCATTAATGTTCATCAATCATAGGACGCTCAAAGGTGAAATGGATGTATATGGCATTTCAATCTTCATCCTTCAGTTATTAATACTAATGGTTCTTTTGGTTGACTTCACGTCGTATTTACACGCAACGACTCATCTTGTAAAATTCTGCTGAAGTACGTAAAAGAAGAGGTAATTACGATACTACAAAATATATTTTTTATAGATGGAAGGACCTACTTTGAAGCAACCTGTGAAATCTCCATCGGCAAATATATTTATAGGTAAAAGGAAATTTTTGCGTAACATTTCAAAGGAAAATTGTAATTTTCTCTACACCATGAGACAAAGACGAGTCAATAATTTGCCATAAAAGCACTGTACTTCCACCTCTTTTGTGTTAACCATCGACCAACGTCCACAATCATTTGGGTTTTTAGGTTAAAATTCCGGTTTTCAAAGTAGAGTGAATAAAGCACTCTTTTTAATTAAACGTGATTTCAGTTTATTTCAGGAAAATCAATAAACCTTTACAAAGCATCACTAACGTGCCGGTTAAAAAAAAATATATAGAACGAAATTCTTCTATATTTACCGGAATTGAGTTGCTATGAGGTGGTATTTAAAAGTTTCCGAAATGTAGCAATAAATAACATTGAAGAATATCAACGTTGGTCACCTTCAAAGTAGTTTCTTGTGAGTGCAAACATCGATATGACATGATTTAGGCGTGCTTTAACTTTAAAATGTATTTGTAACTAACTTAAGGAATAATTCAAAGAAATACGGCGCTCTAGGTTGTATCTTTTAGGTTCTTGAATAGTTGCCAACATTTATAATAAAATACCTGCTGTCCATGTAAAACCCGTGTTTCGATTCCTTTTTCGTTGGGTTTATTTATCCTTCCTTACCTACCGCCATTTGCGATACATCGTTTACATATAACAGACATCTAAGATTATGTAAATAGAAAAGAACCTATTTACCTTGGAATAATATCATAGCAAAACAAAATTTTCGGTAAGGCCGACATTATTATTTGATCTTCTCTATTAAGTATGTTAAGCCATTTTCCTACAAGGAGCCACAAGTGTTGTATCGGATTTAGGATCTGTAGATAATGCATCAAAAAGTACTATTTCTAGAACCTCCTCTGCGAAAAGTTTTGCTTACGGTAACCTTGGAATGAGGACCTTTACCCTGCACCAAATCATGGACATTTGCTGAACTTGTGGTAATATAATGCTAATCATCTCTGTGCTTAACAGTGCAAATGAGCAATTTTTTTCTTGATGTCTCTACTGAATTTTAAAATTCTTAAGGATGTCCTCAGGATCACCTTTAAATATACCCTGTTTAGTGGAAACAATGCTTGTTATATGAAAACTAGTGAGACTAGTTTCTTTTTAAAACGTATTTTTACAATTATTTCTTTGAAGCAAACATGTTTTCCGGTTTTCGGTTGTTGAACGTTGATGGCATCTTGCTCATTCCGATCATGCCTTTCAGTGTTTTAATCCGACATTATTCAAAGTTTTTCGAATTGTTTTAGCCTGGATTTTAGATCAACCCCAGAACCAGTTAAAGTTTAGGCACCTGCAAAGTAATTTTTTCTCGAAGGAGAAGTGTATAATCTTACTTTGATGACATCCTGGTTTAGCACTAATTTATTCCAAGGTGAGCAACAGTACAATGCGAATAATTCAATTTTTTTGCAATTTTCTTTTCATAAATTTCTTGCAAGAATTTAAACTCACAATTTATGTCTCTTTAACCGTCTTTTATCAAAGTAGTACGGAAATATTTAAAAAGGAAACGTTTATAATTAACTGTAATTCCCGATTTACACTTGGTAGCATGCACGATATCATAGTAGCCAAAAAGCTAAATTAAAAGTAACATTACCCTCAACAAATGTAAGCTTTTAACTATTGCAGCGTAGAATTTAAAATGTTAACAGAACGAAATGTTTTAAACGAAAGAATGCTCTTTAATAAGCACAATGCCTCTTGCATAAATTTAATAACAGACTCTGTTGAGAACAGTTTATAAAAGCATGCACATGCTTTTCCGTGCCCTTTCGCGATTTCGTTGTAAATTGCTTCGTTTGAATTTGTGCGCTCGTCCAAAACGTTCTTTGCGTACAATCCTTACCAATCTACCTACGTATGTATGTACAGTGACAGAATTTAATAACCGCAGTGTTTGCCAGTAAAGAAAGAGACACGTGAATGTAGTGACGTGTATCTCATCTTTGTAATTACCTGTTCTAACGACTACAAAATAAAAGGGTCTATTCTTGATGGATAGATACAACAGCTAAATAGACCTCACAATAAAACAAAAATTGTTGGTACTTAATGTTCATTTATTAAATTCTTTCACTGTACATGCATATATACCTGCCTGCATTTTCCATGCAAACATTAAAACGTAGGCCAAGAATAAAAAGCTGCCTTTGTTATACGTTGGCACAAAGCAACTACGCAAGCACAAAATTGTTTGTTTTGTATTTCTTCTTTCGTCCAAAATCGATTATTAATTAAAGCCTTTGATTATATTCTTTCATAAGCATTGCAGAAGAATAGCTGTTAATTGGAATTTGGTATAGTGTGATGCGTTTCTTAAAAGGCAAGCTATACTGAAGTCAGTCTAGTATTTATAGCATCCTACCGAATTATAATTTCCATTTTTTAATCAGGAATGCGTTATTTTCTGCGTAAATATCCCTTCGTTCCTGATCACAAACATCAACGTAGTAAAAGTGATTTTTCGATAACGATTTTGAATAAATCACTGTCAAAATTTATTGTTTAGTGTTGCCCACAACGCACACACATCATTCAATAAACGAAGATACAACCACCGAAACAATAAACACACCAAACACTAGACTGCTCCATTGCCATTGGCCGAAAATATAGCCGTTTGAACTATTTGAATGTTCTAATTCCACTTGATAAATATGTTATTTGAAAGCAGTAGACGCCTGGATACCCACATAAACCTTTATTCAATTTAGATAGAGCTATATGCACGTATTTGTTTATTTATTTAGTTTTCCTGCAGCGATATTTTTATTGGAAAACGTGACAACATGTCCTGCCATATTTATCAATCAACCAACCTGCGAACAATAGAACCGATTTAATTAAGTTTTCGGCACGCTGATTATTCCGCCACCGACTGCAACGCTTTATTGTTACAAATATTTGTTCGAGCGATATCGGCAGAAGGTGTGATTTACAATTAGATATATTTCGACTGTGATATTTAGGTTGTCAACAACAAATAATGTTGGTGCCTCGTAATAAAAATGGTATTTTTAAAAATGTACATTGAAAATTATAGAAATCACAGAATTTTTGCTGCTATATCTGTTTCACTACAAAAATAGCTCATTCTTAGTGAGACACCTTTCTTGTTGTCATCATTGATAACACCGAGATTGTTAGAAAACGTATCCAGATGAGAGTCCAGAAAATCAATTCTAAGAGACATGTTAGACAAGCAGCCTCTATCACACTGACTGATCTTGGTTTATAATCAGGTTTATAAGGTCACTTTTCAAGCAAATCGGGAACGTGAGCCATCTACGCAGATGGTGGTGGGTCCTGTGCGATGATCGCCAACTCCCTCATTAGAGGATTGCTCATTCTTTCTTAAACAATTTTACGGCGTTCAACATTAGCCATTACTTAGCCATTTACTATAGCCAACAAAACCGCAAATGATGAAAGAGTTCTGACTACACGTTTAAATTTGTTATAATAACCTCTATTAAAGGGATTCAATTTTCACGTGCGCCCAAGATCAAGTTAGCTAATTAGAAAACAGAAAGGTCATAATATAGCTACAGGGGCCGCGTATATTAATCCGTAGCTTTACATCCTTCTAATAATTTCTACTAACCTGCAGCGCTACGGTAGGCATTCCATCCCTATTTTTGTAGGTTTTTGTAGTGGGTACATGCTAGTTATTGACGCTACATTTAATCAAACAAAAAGGAAATTTTCTTGAATTATCTTCGTTGCCAAGCGAATCATAATGAGTTATCAACATGTTCATTTGATGTAAGATATCTAATAATTTGAATTCCGGATTTTGATTAATTATAATATAGAAGTACTCTTATTTAATAAGATATAATAAAAAAATCACGGGAAAATATATTTAAATAGCCGTAACTTTTGCGTTAGATACGTTCGCACCTGTCACTTTTTTAATTGCATAAAAAAAATTAGAAATAGCTTCAAACGCATCTTTTCTACTTTTCTACTATCTCCAGATCTTATTGATATCCATATTCGCTCTGCCTAAAATGTAAATTCGAAATATAGCATGCAAGAGCTTCAACAATTCTTGTAATCTAATTGCCCTACCTTTGCTCGTGACGTTCAAACTACCTTTGAAATATTTAATTGGGACCACCTACATATCGCATGAATATTAAAAGGTCGAATATCCGCAAGGGCATCTACGACGTTTAAAAATATTTTGTTAACATGAACGCACATTTGTCAAATACTTTTGCTTCAACTTTATTCATTAACGTCTTACATTAAGTAGTAGCTTTTAAAAGTAAAGATCTCAAAAAAAAAAAATCTCAAAAACAAATTATATTTCATGCTCTGGTTCTATGAAAGAACATGAGAATTCGTATTCAACAAAAGCGCTATTCCTTCCATTTTCAGCCTCTGAGCCAAGGAACCATGTCTCTTGTTGTTTCCGAGATTTGTGGTATTCACTTTTTAGTATTCAAACCCAAAATCGAAGTAACTAAATTATTTCCCTGCAATGGAAGTAATAATTGATATATTGATTTAAGGTACTGCAGCGTTTGCTCAATAATTATATTGTTTCGATGAATTATCTTCGGTGTATCTTTCCTGGGGGTAGGAATCTCAAAGTCGAATTAATAAAATAAATTAAACTTCGAATTAAAGTAGAATCAATAGAATAAAATAAAATGCATACATACAGTGAGATACACCATTCCAATAAGAAATAATACTTTGTAAAATAGTATATAACCAGAAGCTTTTTCTTCTCGATTTGCCATTGTTTAAAGCTTTATTAAGAACAAATATAATCTTACACAATCAAGGTTTTAATGAATCTCAGAAAGGTGAACATCACTCTGTAGATCGAGCCACATTCAAAACCATAAAAGAGTGCTCAAGGTTTGCTTGATACTAGCAGACTAAACAGATTAGTGACTCATGCGTATATGAGAAAATTTGTGTCTAATTATTATTTAAGAAGTTTTCTTTTCAACCACTAGCAGCGTAGATACTCAAACACATATAACATAAGTTTTGAACAACTTCACGGAAACATACTACCATAGCAGCTTTCACGAACGGCTTTTTCAAAAAAGCTAGATTCTGAAAGAGGCAAATGAAACAATTCATTTCGAATTTTCCAAAAAGAGCTCCAACAGTTCCGACATTATCCTTTAATCCTTCATTTCATTAAGGAACCACGTTCCTTCTTTTATTTGGATCGTTTTTTAATGCGGACAAGACCATTACTTTGACAATGCGTTAACCTACTTGTATTACTCTTTCATTGTTTTACTAATCTGCTTTTGCCGTACCTCTCATTTTGAACCGTTGTTCAAAAATAAGCCGATATATATAATATAAGCAATAAGCAAACGTCTTTGGTGAGGAGCGGCCAGATCGTCCCATTGAGATTATCACGGACGATATGATCAATAAAGTTTATGATGATATCGCATTAGCAGACCGATGAGGAAAGGCTAGAAAGACAGCTAATACGGCAAACATCTCAACTGCACATGTGCAAAACATCCTTTACGAATAATTGGAAAAGCAATTAGTGAGATGGCTGCCACGTCTGCTGACGATCGATCAAGTCATAACTTTTGCTCATGTTTAAGCGGTACGAATACGAGTTAGGTCAGTCTCTCTGCGAAGGTGCTCTAAAGAATACGATGACTTTTATGGATTCACGAGGTATAATCTTGATTATTTGAGAGGGGAGGACAATCACGAGTATCATGTTTATTTATTGGGGCGATTCGACGCTTAACTAAAGAGAAAAAGGTCTCATCTAGCTAAGGAAGAAATTCGTCTCCATCATCATAAAGCTCCGGCTCCCTCATTGGAAATTGTGACAGCAAAACTAGTCCAATTACGGTCAGAATTGGTGCCTCATTCGCCATATTCGCCAGATTTAGTTCCTTTGGGTTTTTTGTTTTTCCAAATTTGAAAAAATGACTTGGCGGAAGGCGGTATGCGTCAAACGAAGAGGTCATTGCCGAAATAGAAGCCTATTTTGCAGAGTTCGTCAAATCCTATTATTTGAAAAGCTTAAAATAGTTGAAACATCAGCAAGTATATAGAGTTACAGCGAGATTAGGTCGAGAAATAAATTTACTAAATGCAAGCAATTTTACAGGTGTTTATCATACCATCCTCGTATCTCTCATATCCAGAAGATAAAATATTCAACAGTTCTCTTTTATTGGAAGAGCATTGGAATGAGAATAACATTTCAAGTGGACGTATAACAATAAAAGATCCGTGTACCTACGTCCGTATATTGATTGAAATTCCTAGAAAAAAATTGCGAACAGGAAGTTTGCGTTTATTTTTACATTGCATACGTCTACAAACGCTGCTATATAGCATAGACACGCTGGACAGTTTTGTTCTCTTCTAAATTCTAAACGCTGTGCCCGTCAGAAGACATGAGATTGTTTATTGCACTTCAGGTGTAAATAATGGTTATGATATCCAGTACAACCTATTATTCCGCATGAGAAAGTCGCTGTCTACTCTCCCAACTTATTTGATCGTTCACCTGTGCTTATCAGTGACGGTTGGGGCTGTGTGGGTTAGTTTCGTGTTCGCGGAGTAAAATATGTTTTTTTTTTTCAACATGGAAACTCTGTAGAGGTTGTTTGTTAACGGTTATTAAACCGGTTAGGGCAGTCAGCGTTTCTATATTATTAAATTTGAGTAATTTTACAAAATTGTGATAGAGGTAGTCCTCGCAAAGCAACTTGTTTTATTAAATAAACGTTTGTTATGAAAGCAGGTTAAATTTAAAATAAATAATGACCTAAACCTTTCAGAGCAGAGCTTTCCTGTACCTATACAAAAAATAAATTTCAGTACTGTAGAATAATAATAATCTTTCCTACAATGTGAAAGTTTGAAAAAAAATTGTTGCTGGTAATGGGTACAGCTTTTCGTAGTTTAAATAAGTGTCTTAAAGTGTTAAAAATTCTGCTGGTAATATAAGCTTTACTTACTGAGCCATAGCACTATTTGTTCTGTCATTGACGTCCTGGACATTTTCCCTGTACGAGGCTATTTGATTATCCCCCATGTCTTTATTGCCCATTTTATGTGGCTCCCATGAAGACCAGAAAACGGATTAGGACAAATGAAACGCATCTTCACTGCTTCTTTCGCCAGTTCATCTACCTTTTCATTTCTTCCAATTCCTTGGTGGCTTCGGACACCGCAAAATAAGGGCGATTATTGTGTCAGAATTGCCTTAGATTGCGTACACATTGGTGTATCAGATCACCTATAAATGTGAATGTTGAATGTGCTTGACTGTCGTTGAATTTATAGTTGCGCCCCTATCTCTTTATGACTCACAGTTTTAAAGTAGAAATCTCTCCATGTAGGCATTTTTAGGTGGTAATTAATTGTTAAATACGGTTGGCCAAGAAAATTCCAGAGAACAACATTCTTGTACCACTTTTAGCAATATTGCAATATTTAGTGTGAAAGTTAAACGATTAGAAAGATTGCAAGAAAGTTCTGTAGTAAAAATATTTCACTGGTTTCATTCTGCTGATCATAGTAAAAGTTGACTAATGACTCGGTCTTTTAGCTCACGACGAAGAAAATATTCCAACAAGAAATTGACATAAACTAGAAGTATTTCGAATCCGACCGAATCATTAGATTCTTTCGCCGTGGAAGCAATCACGTTGCATTTTAGATCTTTCATTTGCTTATATTGTCTTTCGATTGCTCACCTCCTAATTCTTCCAATTTGCAATGTGGTGTGAAGTTTTTGCACGATATTCAATCAACATTCAACACCTTGTATATTCCTCTCGGTGATGTTTATAGTAATTTAGATAAGACGCCCCTTCAATTTAAATAGGGAAGTGCGCCCTACATAGATCAAAAAATGTCGTTGTCCACGGTAATCGTAAGAACACAGACACACACACAAAAGACAGACACATTTATTTTTACTTAGTTAATGCTAACAATTTACATCAAAATGCTGTTGTTGACTTAACATCACCGCTATACCATTTACGTATTCCAGTGAGTGCGTTCTAATCACCATCCAGGGAGAAATCTCCAAATTAACGATAAGAATTCACTCAACTCAGCAACAATGGCCATAATAATGCAGCCGTCGACCTCAGTTCAAATGGCGCATAGGCATTCAGTTTTGTCTGGTTGCCTAAGCTGGTGTATGTTCTAAATCGAGATTATTGCGGTGCAGGTATAAAAAGCACAAGAAGGTTAAACGCAATAAGCAAACGTTTCTTTCTAGTCGATAAACAACAATTGCATGTAGTGTCAGTTCTACTATTTATGTGTTTGCAACATTATCACTATTTTAGAAAATTAAACATTTTTGAAATTTTTAGATTAGGTGGATACAAATACGTTAAATCTTATTAAAAATCGAAAATATCGGAATTATTTTAAGAAACATATTCGCTTACATAACATTATATTAGCATCACTATCTTCTGCTTTATTTCAAAATGTTCCTACATTTGCTTTTTATAAATCGTTCTCATACATTTTGCGAAATTGTAGTTAACATTAATATTTTAATAATGTATTTTATTCAAATGCATTATACGTGTGAGGGTATAAACAAATGCATTACAACACCTCTGCATATTCACTAAACGTTTAATGACAAAATTGCTGGTGATTGACTGCACCGAAGCTAATATGTCCCTCTTATTATTATATTATCAGATGTGTACAAACTATGTCGTTTAGCAATAAACCACATTACTTTACAAATAATGAAATAACATCTGCAATGGTTACTTTTGTATTTCAACATAGTAATGGTTGACTGGAAATTTGTGTCCAGCGGAAGTTGGTACACCCCGTATGTTTTTTATTACATCAGATAAAAATTCGAATTTTGGAAAGCGCTGGTTTTGATTTGAATTGTCGTTATTAAAAACAATGCAAATCCAATGTTTCTCTATCTGTTAGTAGTTATTTTCAGCCAAAATAAAATCTCATTTTTCTTAAATTTTCGGTACCAACATTCTTAAAACTCGTTAAAGCATAATGATGTGTGTTAAAAAACTTTTTTTCAGATACGAACCTAACACCGAACACACAATAAAATCACCAAGTTTACAGTAAAGTACTAACATTAGAAATGTTCATATTCAACTAAAAAGGTCTACATCAATAGAAGGAATTTAAAAAAGTAGCTATGCGAAACATTTGTATTATCACAATTTAACTTTTGCTTTCCCATATATCACCCTGCGAACGATATCGCCGCCGCACGAAGAATTAAAAAAATTCAAAATATCTGTTTAAGAGTGATCTACGACATCAGAAAGTTCTGTAGAATTTCTCACAAACTAGTTGACGTTCCCCAACAATCAATGTTCAATCGTAGAAAATTACAATTGTTATTATTCTATCACAAGATGTTTACGTCTCGCGGGCCAGAATACTTGTATAATAAAATTGTTTTTCGACTTCAAATTTATAACCGAAGTACTCACAGTAGTGGCACCATTCACCTCGGCGTCGCCTACCACATTTATAACACTTAACTTAACTTAACCTCTAAACAAGCCCAGCGATATATTTTTCAGAAACTTTTCTCCCGTTAATGCGGCTCTAGTTCAAACTCCTCTCATTGATCATTTACCTTTCTGGTACCTTACTGAATTATTGTACTGCTTTGAACTTTATCATTTCTCTTTTACACCCACACAGATAAAAATACGGTGTTAGATCTAACACCTTTTTAACACTTTCTGGTTGTTCCTTTGCGTCCATTTATAGAAGTAGTTAGAATTGACGAAATTAAAATTTTACGGTGTTGCTACAACAAGGTGGCGTGGTAGGCGTCCAAATGTTTCATGCAAATACTGCGAATCTTCTCGCGCGTTGTGAGGAGGAGCACCGTCTTGTTGGAAATAAATGTTTCGGCATAACTCTAGATTGTCCACAGCATCGTGGATTTAATATCTTAAACATTCTAATTAATGCGCTCTAGGAAGCGTACTTTGAAACAAAGTAGGCCTAACAATTCGATTTCCTAGAACGCCCGCCCAAACATTTAACCAAAGTAACTGGCCCTTAAACTTTTTCTATTATTTTGCGACCAATAATGAACATTTTAACGGTAGCGTTGTTGCAAAAACGAGATTCGTAAATAAGCCAACCACGCGAAATATTCCAACCTTCTAGCTGCCCATCATACAAATGTTGGTAAATCATTTGATATACTGTTATTTTTACAAGCAGTTATAATACAGCTTTAATAAAAAAAATCCGTAAAAATTTTATTCCCAGAATTATCTCTTTTTCTGGCATGCTGAACAAAACTAAACAACAAGCATTCATTTCGGCACGTTTACCTTAAAAACACGACGTCCAATTAGGAAAAAATACGCAATTACACAAGAAAAGGAAGATCACTATGGGTAAGAACAATAAATTATATATTATGTAAAAAGAAAAAGAAAATCGTAATGCAATTGAAATGAAATAAAAACAAAGGAAAATAAACCTAACATAACTAAAATAAAAAAAAATACATTTTTCTTTACGGAAATGATAACGAATCAACGAAAGATCGCCAAATACAAGCAATAAAATGTACAAACCCAAAATAAAGAGTTTCTCTTAAACAGACCTACGATTCTATTGATATCTTCATTTCAAAAATAATTTCTCTAACTTTTGCATTGTCATTAATTATTGAGCTATTTTCTTGATTACGAATTAAATTTTTGCGCATTTGCTGTTCCATTTTTCAAAAATAAGTACGGCAGGAAATGCGACATTCACTGTAGCGGCTGGCGTATAATTCACGCATTACACATCTGTTCTTTCTGTATCGTCGGTAGATCAAGAAACATGTCAATTATTATTCATGATGACTGACACTTTTAGTTTTCCTTCGTTTAGATTAATACAAAGACAGAAAGAAGTAGTTACCAGAGTTGATTAAAAATCAACGCAAAGCCAACCAAAAATCTTATCGTGTATTCGATGTTAGTTATCTTAAATTTGAAATAAAGTCTTTTTAACGCTCTGCCTTTATTTTTTTACGGATCCTAAAAATGTTGGTATCAAAAATTGAGAATTGCTTTCACATAAATCGATAAGACCCATGCTGGTACACTCAAAAGAAAAGTAAGAAAAAAAGATATTTTAAAATTTTTTGAGAAATGATAGATTTATTGGTCGCAGACTACTTTTATACATAAAAACTTCAAAAGAAAATTCTAGAAAGGGCTTGATCATGCGTAGAATAATCCAGTGATTCGAAATAAAAGATATATATGGAGTTCTATTTAAAATCAAAAGTTAGGGACACATTGGATCAAATCGGAAGTCAGTGGACGGTCCTGTATAAATTAATTAAAAATAAATATAAAAATTCAAATTTTTGTGTGAAGTAAGCTACAAAGTATACCCACACCTTGTATACCAACAGAAAGCAAACGCAAGCTCTTTATATATTTTGACGTTTAAACTTTATGTGGAAATAACAGGGATCGTGTTCTCCTATGCTTTTTGTAATTCTTCTATTATTTTTAACCAATTAACGTGGAACAGTAGCCCTTATCTACATTCAAAGCCAACAATATTAAGCGCAAACGGGGATCGGATTTTGTTATTTCTAATCTCCGCTTGGTAGTTCCCTCTAATCTCGATATCGCGTCTTATACGTTTGGATGTATTAAGGTGGAATGTGTGAATTATTAAAATATTAAAAAGCAGTGTAGTATTCATTCGGCCGTCGGGGGAAATCTCAGAAGAAACAAATTCGCTGACATTTTTGTTTGCTTATATCATTTGATGCTAGAATTTTAGCTCTGTAAGCCAGTCGTACTTGATAGGTCACTTACTGCTGAGTCTTACAGGTTCGTATTTTTAGTAATTTATTTTACGGAATTTAGTGAGACAAAAAAAAAGAAAAAACTAAATAACTGTTAAAATATAATAACATCCAGATATTGTCCGGATATTTAAAAGAAAATGTCCTGGGATGAGTAAAATACATCTCGCATCTCCAGCTTCATCCTGTGGACAATATTGCTTCTACTAGTCGTTGTGAGCAACATAACGGTCACTTCATTTTGCGTTTATATTCGTATAACTTTGAATAGTGCAAAAGGTATGCATCTGTATTATGACAGCGCCTTTACTATCTGAAAATTTAATATACCGTCGCGTTACATTTTGAATTAATATCGGATTTAGATTGATCTAAATTTGAAAAGGGCGGTGTCATGGCAAATGGAAGCTATGCAAGAACAAACTTTCCCCGACGTAGAAAAATTGGATTTCGATTTTCTCTCTGACGTGACAGCGAAATTTGTTTTCGTTCAATGTAATTTCCATGTAGTTATCTGCGATGAATTTTTGACCATTATATGTGCTGCTGCACACATAAACAGAAAACATATTTCCCACTCTAATCATTCCATACATCGGCGTCATTCCTATTTTTCTTTTTTCCTTTCTTCGCTATAGACTTCAATAAAATTCTTAACTTTCGAGAGGCAATCGAATCATTGATTAAATAAAGCATTTCTATGCGACATACATATTTAATACCCGATAAAGTATTCTATGAATAACGATCATTGGGCGATATTATGTCGAGGAATTGGATTATGGCGGGAGCGCTATGCCCGTGATTGAAACCGCATTTCTCTTGTGGTCGGAAAAAATCTGAATGGTCGATATTGGCTTTTAATATTTACGTGTGGCGATAATCGGCGATTTCAAGCGAAGGAACGTCTTGAGAAACACTGAAGAGATACCGACTCGTGAGAGCAAAATTTTCCATGCTTCCATTCCCTACTTCAATAAAGCTTGGTAGCTTTGTAGACTTTATCCAACTATGTTTGAAGCCACTTTCAGTTGCAATTGAAATTTAGATATACCCGATGTTCATGAAATAGTGGAATTTTATAGTAAATACTTATAAAGCCATGTTTCTACTAAAGTGAAATACAAAACATGTGGATATCTCCCATTCATCATAAAGCACTTCACTTTGTATCCCATTGCAGATTTTATCAACGTGTCTCATCTTTGGTTAATGCTATTATTTGTACTTTACTTATTTAATCTGTCGAAGGGGTGCCTAGATGATACTTCCAAATATATGATTGAAAATGATCTTTCAAATAGAAAGACTATTTTTTCTCATTTATACTATTCTAATAGAAACGTTTTACTGAATTTAATACAACAATGTACCAAAATTTTACATAATTTACATATCGCCATTAAATGTAGCATTCTGAATAATTGAAAATATTTATCTCATAGATTTGAATTCAATTACCTTTTTTTTTGCATTTGGTAAGCATCAAGTAATTCAGCTTGATGCTGATCAACTAACTAATTATGACGTCTACTGTCTAAATATTTTATATCAAATTTTAATTTCATCTTAGATTTCAGATCTCACGACAAAAAGATTTTTAATTAACATTTTCATACCTCCTTAACTCCAATTAATATAAACATCGACATTGCTGAATTATCTTCGAAATCAAGTCACTCTTCCAATCATCTTCATTACGAGCAAATGACAAATTTTATTTAATTAAAACGGTTAATTATGAAGTCTCCTTTTTGCTGTACTCAGAACAAAAGCTATGGTCTTATATGACGAATCTTAAATAATGAAAATCGTCATCGTTACCTCTGCGTGTTATTACTTAATGAACTAATGTAATTTTGTCGTTAACACTGCAGAGGGCTGTACCTTTCTTCTTCTTATTTTATGTTCTACTCTCTTTCTCGCCTTGTTTTTAATTCTATTAAGAAAGAGATAATTGGAAGTGTGTACACTTTAAATAGGGTACGTGGTTTCGGTGCTTCGACTGCTAATAGGGGCTGTTAGGATCCATAGCTTCCGTATTGTGCCTAACGAAGGGGAAATTCTATCGCGCTAAACAATATTCTGACCCAGATAATCATGATGCGAATAGCGAGCCTTTGTATTCTAATTATTTTTAGAGCGAATTTTAGAACGAAATCAAATTTGAAAACGAAACTTGTACAAAGAAATTATACAACGTCATTGTATAAGATATAACCTCTGCTGATATTATAACACAATAGAAACATAGAAAATCATTGGAGGATTTAATTTCGATGTCATGATTTTTAGAGTTTTTATTTTACTTAACGATAGTGTTTATCAGCGGAAATAATGCTGGATGTTTAATTGGGGACTACGGTTACCAGTATCTAGGTATAAGGAGCAGAAAAAGGTTGAAAGTATAATGTTTTACTAAAGTCACCACGACAACTCGGAACCAATCCAAAGGACTTTTAATTTTTCCAATTTAGGTTTAATAATGTTCAAATAGCCTATGTTTTGCACCAAATGTTTATTAACAGAAAACATTGTAATTAGGACGACTATTAGGTATTGAATTGCGTAGAAAAAGGTTTTAGTTCTTTTTAATTCGGAAAACCAACATTTAGACTTCAGACTCTGCAATCGTCATGCGTTGCCAATTTTTTGAAATGATTTGTCATTAACCAATTCAGCCGCTCGAGTCTATGCCCACGATACGAAAATTTATCCCGCATTTGTACTACAATCATACACTCATTTCTATGTTTTCTTCATTCCTCTTCCTTTTCCCCGCATAAAGTTTATTTGCACATTTCCTAGAATAAGTTAAAGCTAAACGTGTTCTGGGTTTGGATCGTATCATAGTAGATAATCGAAAACTCGATATTTCGCCCACCATCATGCTGAAGAAGCCACACTTCAGGAGGAAAGGTGGTAAGCCATAGTTAGTAACTAAGCTAGTAACTCAACGTGTAAACCACACTAGAGGCGAAACTAACCGAGCAGGAAGCAATTGATCATAGTAATTCAACATGTGAACTATGTCAGAGGCGAAAAACAACTGCGTGGGTACGAGCAGCTGTCGTTGATTGAATGGGTGCTGCGGTTAGTGTTAGTCGAGGATCAGTCGTTGCAGATAACGAGCTTCCATATCTCTGCGAGGGGTAACCTGTATTTCTATTGACATTCTTAGGATGTTTAAGGATCTCTAGGGACTATCTAACTTTCCAATTGTCATAGTGGGAAGAATTGGAAAGTAACGATGTGGCGTTCAATAATATCTGGTAGCCATCGTCTAGATGATGTTCAGCGATAGCCGAATTCGAGGGCAGGCGTCTTCTAGCGCAACGTTCGTGCTCTGTCAGACGAATTTTGAGAGAGCGCCCTGTTTCGCCGATATACATTAAGCAAGAAATCTTATAAACCCCTTAACTCGTTAAGGAGGAAATTTGTCTGCGGGAAAAGGAAGAAAAAAACAATTCTTAATGCAGAACGCACCGTGGCCGGTTTATATTTTGTTTTTGACGAGTAAATATCGATACTATCTTCTGCGTGGCAAGGTTAAGGAAATAAAAGCACAGAGTCGCGTTTATTGGGAATACCCAACATAAACTAAAATGGGAGAAGTAGAATCTACCTGCGAGTCCTGTAATAATCCCAGCGCACGGTTACGAATGGTAGAAAGTATAGATACATCGTCTTAGAGGGAGAAAAAAATTAAAATGTCGCTGTACCTGACGTCTTGTATTAACTCGAAAACAAGCTCAACTCAAAATTTCGAACATTTACAAAAACATTACTTAACATATGTTAATTACACCATAACTTTTAAACAAATGAAAACCGGATAAGAACATAAGTCTTCTTACATCATGTTTTACGTGTAGAATGCACTCCTTAAGTGTACTCCGTTGTATTGATAACTTTGCAATGATAATCGACGATAAGTTTTCGACAGAGAGAACTGAGCTGTGTCATACTTGTTCTAAGGAATAAAGCAGATGGCGTACAGGCATAAATGTGGCCAGATTCTTCGTGTTTCTTTATCTTAATGGGTAGATGGCATGCCAATTCGATCTCTTCCACACGTTATATTATAGAGCAATGCCCACGGTAAATTCGAAACTTCACATTCGCACCCAATTATTTCCTTATAGATTTCCTTGGAAAATCGTTGCGTGAACGTTCTATTTCGGCTTTTTCCCACCAAGGTGCCTAATGGCTTACATAATTCGTTTATTCCATTTTTTCTCCCAGAGGAAGTCTATTAAAGTCACTGAAAAGTACAGTAATTCCACAAACGAATATATAAAGGCAAAAATACTTTTACATGTACGAAGATACGAACGTCGTAAGCGGAAACATTTTTATCTTCCTATCTGGGTTTGTACTTATTTCAATTTACACTAATTCTATTGAGTTTCAAATGATAAACATAATACGCGCTTGCTGTGCTATATATAGAAATGGCGAAAAACAACATTCCATTCCATATCTAGAAGAAGTGTCCGCGAAAGTTGTGCATCCGAGACACCCATATATACTAGCCAGATTGTAATTAGTTCTTTGGCTCAGCGTGTTAACGTTGCCCCAGTAAGAACGGCCGCGATTTTATGGCGACTATAATATTTCATTTCATATTACGTATATATTTCATAATATTAGCCACGGAATAAAAAGGAAGCCGCGGAGTATTGTTTTAAAAGACATATCAGAAATGAAATATATTTGAAGAACTTTGGAGAGATGAGTACACCCGATACAATTTCAAATCAATATTTTAGAATGTTAGAAGAAGTAGAATGTGGGCTATTCTCTTCAGGTCAAAGGTTCACTAATTTCATGAAATTCACGTATTTTCCCATTCTTATTTTTCCAGACATTTGCAGACGGAACCTGTAGTTTTTATTGTAGTTTGATATTTACCAGGAGCTCTATTAACAATTTATATTAAATAACATTGAAGCTGTGCCAATTTCCCCTTACTACTATACAATTAGAAAAAGTTTAACTTTTCCACTTTAATAGCAAAAAAGTTTAACGTGCTGAAACACGCAAAGGTAGAATAAAAAGGGAATAGAAAAGAAAATGAGTTTTATATTACACTTGTTAAATTAGCTGCAGGTGCACTCTGAACAAAAAGCTAGGCTATGAATGTAAATACAACTCGCTACGTTGGTATCGCAAGTGTTGCAATTTACTCCACTAATGCTAAGCGTTTACTTCACCTACGGCTCTTATTGTCCCAAACGAAAGTCAGCCGGGCAGAACGAGAACGACTCATTCCTTTGGTAAACATGTCAGAAAGGACTATCCAGTTTCCACAGCTACCGTTCGCGACAGGAATTCAGTCAACGTTGCTTCGCATTTGTACGTTTGCATTGATTTTTTCACCGCCACTGCTGGAACTCATAAAACTAGTTTCCCCACTGAACTCTACTGAATAGCAAGCGTATATCATTCCCAAAAATAAGCTCGTTTCCGGCGATGTTTACGATTATACCATCCGAAGCGAACGTTGACCCTCCCGACTTAATTTCGTGACCGTATAATTTTCTGCTGGATCATCTTGTCATGTTAGTGCCTGTACACGTCTGAGCTGCTAACAAGGGAAGCTGGATATTATCTGATAAATTATTTGAAATTTAACGTTACATATTGGGTGACTAGTTGAGTGGCGGAAACTTCAAGTGCGGAATTGAGGTTTAATTACCATACAATTAAACGACAAACCTTACTAAATCAAATTGGTTATTACTGAAATCTAACAGGAAACTGTTAATTAACGACGCCTGACCCAGTTACAGAGAAATTCCCATTTATCAAAAATATGCGGAATGATGATTCTTTTTGATTCAAATTCAAAACGATCAATAACAGCATAGGTACATTTGAAAAATTATACTGCGTGCTATATAAAATTCAAAGAGAAAAGTCGTACAATAAACCAACTCTAACACAAAGTAGTTTTTTCCTCACGAGAGCCAAATACTTTGATCTTTCAGTCAACGCAAAGTCAGAACTTTCTGCCACTTTATTTTTTCTCGTTTTATATACACGCAAACAGGCAAATAAAAAAAAACAATGGTGAACTGAAATTTGTTTCTCGAGCCGCGATCTCTTCTTCTAAGGCAGACGGATGTTTATGCTAACTTTATTCCTCTAGCTTCGTTCTGACTGTGATTTTTCTGCGGGGGTTTTTTGTTTCTCTCTCTGCACTTCCTCTAATCCTCATCCTCAGGATCCTGTAAACTTTCTTCGACTCATCCGATGCGGGTCTTTGGTGAAGGCGACCAACTCGTGGACTCAACCGTTTGAGATACCTGCGAAGTGGCGAGATTTGCAGGTCTCACATAGTTGTTTATTGCGCAGGTACCACGCTGCAGTCGCAATGTTTCTCAGTATTCGATTTTGGAGTGCCTCGAACTTTTTAAAATGGCAAATAGCTGCCCATATTATCGACCCATAAGATATAATGGACATAATAGTAGAAGTATAGATGAGCGTCTTCATGAGTAAATCTACGGTACTTTCGACCAAGGTATGCAGTATTTTTCTCGCCATGGTGCGACTTCTTTAAATTATTTTATCCATGTTAGCCTTTTATGCATCACGAGGAGCAGGTATTTCGCCTCGGTCTGCCAGAGGAGACTCGTGCCATCCACAAAGATGTTATTTTCAGCTCCTCTTGTCCTGCGAGTGAACTTCACTGCCTCGAATTTAGCTAGATTAATAACTAGCTTCCATTTTTTGGTCCAAACGGTGAAGATGTTGACTGCGTTCTGAAGCTTTCGAGTGAGAAATGGCTCATTTTTGAAGGAGGAGGAGTAGAGAACTCTTCCTACGACTTTGTTCAGTGTCCACTAGTTACAATAAACTTATAGGTCTGTGTCTTAAAGGAAAAAGTTTACTCATTAATAAAGTAATTTAAAGTCACTTTAAAAATTTTGCATGAAATGAATTGCATGCTTTGACTTCGTCTAAACATTTAATGAACAAGAAAACTACATGCTTTTTTGTTGTGTCCTGTGTATGCCCCACGATTCCCCATAGTTGT
This sequence comes from Marronus borbonicus, assembly GCA_902655005.2. Taxonomy (NCBI): domain Eukaryota; kingdom Metazoa; phylum Arthropoda; class Insecta; order Coleoptera; family Scarabaeidae; genus Marronus; species Marronus borbonicus. Next base: position 2,292,819 of record LR737385.1, read on the forward strand.
AATTATCCGCCTTCTCACAGTTCTTATGATGTCGATCGTTGCTTCAGGCAAATTCCCTCGTATTTCAATTAGAGCAGCGCTAGCTTTTGCTATGCTTTAGACTCTAGGAATTCTTGATCTAAGTCATTTGCCTTACGTGTCCCACACTTGTTCAAACATATTTAAGCCCAGGGCACATGTAAGCCAATTCTTTGCTGGGACTCCCACCTTGTTTAAAAATTCTATTACACAACGAGCCACGAGGCGAACATTGTTTTGCGTAAAGCAGAAATATGCTTCAATATACGGTACACAAGGTCTCATGATGTTGCAAAATATCCGCCCCCATCTCCATTAATCACCACCAGCTCTATATGTGCTACTAAACACATGCCACTCCATGCAATTATTGAGCCTCTACCGGAAAAGGGTAGGAGCAGAAAGTTAAATTGCTCATTTTGTGCGGTGCAGAAATGTCTCTCGTCTGTGAACAAAATCTGATCCCGCTGAACACCATTCCAATTTTCGTGTTCACAAGCGAAATCTCTTCTCGTTGCTCAATTAAGTTCCTTAAACTGTAAGGTTTTTCTGTCCTATGTAACCAAAATCAACTTAGTTAGTATAAAAAAGTTATTGTAGTTCCAAGCACTTCTTCCAGTTGGTTTCTTGTTTGAAATGCTGCCTGACGCCTACTTCGAACTGTTTGCGATGCTGTAAATCTATTATCTATAGCTGTTGTTGAGTCTTGTCTATCTTGACCACGTCTTCTTCTACGTCAATGGATTATCGATTTGAATTTACCAAACATGTTAGTAACAGCATTGTAAGATCGATAATCTTCGATTATGACTACAGCTCTAGCGATTTCAATTGGTGGCACATCACCCATTGAATCCCCATGAGCTGTTATGTACCACCCTTGAGATGATGATTGATAACAATAATAAGGAAACAAAAATTACATAATTACAATAAAAACAAAACAAACTTTAATGTAGGGAAAACACTCCACTACTAATCCACTACTTAAACTAACTGGTATTTGCACGTTGACATTAACTTTGACACTGTTTAGCTTGATGACTGCAAAAGACAAAGAAACTACTAGTATTTCGCCATTTCATAACATTTATGCCCGTTCTCTTAAATTTGCCAATGTGATGTTTCATATTTCTGTAAGTACCACGTATTATTTTATCAAGACCAGCTTTTACTTGTTCTTATCATTAATTTTATCTTAAAAGTGAGTGTTAAATTCTTTATACCATTATAATTTTGAAATATATCTCAAGAAAGTGTCAACATGTACTTGGCAAATATCTTTCGCGCATTTAGTTGCTAAAAATAGCGTATTTCTTCAGTACTTGAGGGAATTACCAATATTCTCACTAGCTTATCTTTGTTAGCGATAAAGATTTTTCAATGTTTGGAACTATGCCATACCGTCAGAATATTCCTTGCGTTTAATTTTAAAAATCCAAAAATGTAAAAACAAAGTTGAATGTTAGGTGCGTATTTATCATTGATTTTGACAACGACGACCACAACTAATAATTTGTACAATTCAAAGGATAAAGGAAGGCTTTAATTTGTTGTAGACAGAAATTAAAGACATTATTTTACAAATTGGATTGCTTTATTTAAATACTTAAGAAGATAAAAAAGAGTCCTTATAAGTAATTTAAAACAAAAAAAAAAAATTTCTGGCATTCGCCAAAGAGATTTATCATATTATAATACTATAACAAATATCTTTGCGTAAAGAAGTAACAGAAAACCATTAAAAATTCCTAGAAATAGCGCCATATTTTTATTGACTGTTTATTTAAATATACGCAAAAAATAGCAGATTTAAATCAAACACTGTAAGCTTCGTCTGGCAATTTAAGATTCCCTTCTTTATAAAGAACAGCTTAGATTCCTGTAACCTTCTAGCTGTTTCACTAAAACCCTTCTAAAGCAGATCTTTGTCCTAACAATTTAAGTTACACTGAAAAAGCACTTACTCTTGCAGAATGGAGATTCAAAGACAAAAGAAATCGGAGATAAAAAGTCGGAAAAGTATCAGATTTATGGATAGACGTACTTTTCCTTCAAATATAATATTCCGACACGAATTGAGGCTAAAGCAAACATTTGAAAAATGAATCGCTATCTGATCGTGGTAAAATCGGATTCGGGATGGAATTTTCTAATTGGGTGCAGTAACTAAATCGAGCGTGTTCAGTTCGCATAGTAAGAAAATTAAATGTCCATTTCAACGAAGTCTGTAGGCGAGCGCAATAATTTAACGTAGTTGGTTTATTTAACTTGTTTTTCGATGCAGCAGGCAACAGTGCAGTGCTGTCCCAATAGAGATAACCAAACTAATTATATCTGATATGGCATATAAAAAATTCTGTTCGAATCTAGTTGTATTTATGCGATGAAATAAAAGGATTATAATACTCATCATTCTATTAAAATTGAATTATTCAGGAATATTATGGCTTCTTTTTTAAAAACTACTTGATTCATGCTATTTGCATCTTTCTTCTCAGCTTGCACGCTACGATGTGCAACATTCACTCACAAGAAGTAAGAAAGCTATTACTCAGAGTAACAATACAACATGCAAGAAAAGTGTAAAAGTAAAAATCCTAATAGAGTACCTCAGTGGATTCTGTCCAAGCATTAGCATGAATTTTTCTCTGGGCAATAGCGTAGCCAGTATTTACAGAACCCAATGAGCCTTATTGTTTAATGAACTTGAGAGGAGTTGCTGGGCGTTATAGGAAGTATTAATTAATGTTAGAAAATTGGCTAAGGAAGTATTAATTATTTTGAAGCGCTTGTTTACGAAAACATGCGGCTTCTACCTCAAAGAACTCGTTTTTAATATGGCACAAATTGAAAGTTTAAAATTCACGTATAAATTTCAAAATTCGCAAAACAGTTATCTCCTCTTCAAGAAATTTCTCGCGACTCAAGGGGGAACTTTCCGAAGAATTAAACGCCAGAATTTTCAAGGTAAAACGTGTTTATTTTATTTCACGCGTTGTAATAATGCAAAGAGAAAATAACCGCACGAGCTTGGGAATCATAAAACGGCAGCGCCAACTTCGATAATTTACAATTCGCGTTTTCTTTTTACCTTTTCTTACTATTGACGTGGAGGTAGAAATACTTTCTGATTCTTTCCCTTCAATACATAAAAATAATTCCCTTTGAAAACTCTCGCCAGCATCTCAAGGACCTCTTCTTAAAAGGTCGCACAAATGATTTCGAAAATCGTTCTTTGACATATCGTATAACCAACTTACGTCGACCGTTTCCGACTGATATCACGTACCATAGGTTAGATTTTATTTATATAGGCATAAAATGGTAAGGTTGTAACTACACGGTCAATATGTAACTAACATTTTTTTGTAAAAAACTCATTTTATCGATATGATATTTATTTATGCAATTTCCTATATAACCGCTTAACTTTTGCTTATATAACATGTTTTACTTACATACTTTGGGTGGCAGGCTCAGCTTTTCAACTACACCCTTGACAAGTTTTTGTTTTTCATAGCCCTAAGCAATTATTTCAACTGTTGATTTTCAAATTGCACCTATTAAGATTTTTATGCCTGCCGTTATATAATTACTTTACACTAATGTAAATATCAGGGTGGAGCAAATGATTTTCTGTTTTTTGGGATTGGTAGATTTTGGACTTATACAACTGGCAAAACTAGAAGCTAAGTAATTAAAAGTATGACGGTACCAGCTAGCGTCGTTTGCTGCCGTTTCAGAATTGGAGCAATACGATTTAGTCACTTCTGTAGACGTGACAAGAAACGCGCAGTGAGAATATAAGATATTCTCATCCATACTACTGTTACTATGAGAAATAGTTATTATTAATGATATATTAAACATCATTGTTGTAAGTGTTGTGTAACTAAGTGTATTTTAAGTGCTTGATGTTTTATAAACTTGTTGTTTGACAACGACGACCATAACTAATAATTTGTAGAGTTCAAAAGATAAAGGAAAGCTTTAATTTGTTGTAGAAAAAATTAAAGACATCGTCTCACAAATTGGATTGCTTTATTTAAATACTTAAGAAGATAAAAAGAGTCCTCATAAGTTATTTAGAACAAAAAAAAACCTTTTATATCAAATTTCTGGCATTCGCCAAAGAAATTTATCATGTTATAATACTATAACAAATATCTTTGCGTAAAGAAGTAACAGAAAACCATTAAAAATTCCTAGAAATAGCGCCATGTTTTTATTGACCGTTTATTTAAGTATACGCAAAAAATAACAGATTTAAGTCAAACACTGTAAGCTTCGTGTAAGCTTGTTGTGGATACAAAATGTCCCAACCAAATAAAGAGTTTTTGGCAGTTTTTCGTCGTTACGCAGAGGCGTTGTTCTTCGCCAAAGAACCGGAACCACTCCGATTTCCACTACGGGACAATTGTCTCTTAGTGATGGACGATATATCGCCATCTTCATAAACTGGAAAAGGTAAACTGGCGAATTAACTTCCTGCAAATCCTCAGAATTTCCATTTCTGTCTAGGAATGGTAACGTGTAATGAATGGCGGATCTAGTTTCGTAATTCAAACAAACTAAATCAGGATTTAACATGTGACTAACCTGTTGAACTTGTTTTCAAGCGCAAAAGCTTTGAAGCAACGGTGATACTCTGTGCCGAAGTTCTGAAAGTGACTTTTAATTGGTACCATAAGGTGGGTGTGATCAACTGGATTGAACGTATGTATGTAATATTCCATCAAGAAAATGCTAGGTCGCATACCACCCGAAGAATTCTCCAAAAACTGGAAGAATTTGATGTGGTGGAACTACTACCACATCCGGCTACAGCAGGGACTTGGTGCCATCCGATTCCTGTCTCTTTCGGTCCATAGCTGAGCGTATTTTTGGCAGTATTACGGAGGCAGGGAAAGGATGTCGTTAGTTCTTCACCTATAAGCCAACGGAATGGTACAAGGGACGAATCGAAAACATGACCAGACAATGGCAGAAAACTCTCGATCATATTTGGATATTAAGTATGTCTGCGTTTTTCATAATGTTAAAATAAATTTTGTTCACCTCAAATTTTGCATGTACTCAAACAACAAATATTGCTCTCCTCATAACTCCACAAACTTCAAACGAACTAGAGGTTTCACAAATGATGTAACGGCACCACATCTTTCGCTAACATTGTTTTGGAGAATCTGAAATCTATATAAGACGTAGGCTGTAAAAATTTTTTTGGGCTTTGTTACTATTACCTCCTCACTGTTATTAAGAGTAAAGTTAATTATTTCCCAATATGCGAAGCGTATGCGGATCCAAGTCCTACCCTGAGAAGACTCGAACGTACTGTGAAATTAATTCACTAATAGTTGCTAATACTACTCTGGAGAAGAATCAATTTAAATAACTATCGATTCCCCTTGTGCAGTAAAAACGTAAAAAAGTTGCGCGAAATATTTCCGTTTTCCGAGAAGGGTGTAAATAAATATATAGGGATTTATATCATATCCCTATATCGCAACTCATTTGAAAGTCTTAACTTTTTTGATATGTGCCTTACATTTAGAAGTGGATTTTCGTACCTTTCCGAAGTTTAAATGGAGAAAAACGAATTAACTTCTGAAACTCTTTCAATCCTGTGTAATCGCAATCCTTCAAGTAGGTACTTTATGGAAACAAACAAATAATTAATTCGTACCGTAGGAGTAATTGAGTTGTGAAGTCGATATATTTCGAACTTTATTTATCTCATCACAGAGCAATAACAAAAAGGATTAAATATTGTAGGAATGTAACTTACAACTTTAGTGGATTAAAGTAATGCGCTAGAAATTACAAGAATTGTTGATGCGGGTAGGTTTGAATAAGACAAAGCATATTTTTGATAATGAATGAAAGAGTTTTCCAATAGCAACGCTGTAATTTTACAATGAAATGTTTTTATATAATTTCTAAGTACAGCTTATTACATTACGTTTTGAATAACACATGTTTAGGTATCCACCTCAACCTCGTGCACACCAGCGAATTCAAGGAACACATGAGTTTGTTTAATAATGTTTCGAATGTAGCGTTCGATGTCCAATCTGAATGCACCAAGAGTTTGTTTGCATAGATTAGAGCCATAGATTTGAAATAAGCCCATAAAAATAATCTAGAGGAGTTAAATCACAACTTCTTAGAGGCTAACTAACAGTTGCATATTTCAAAATTGTCCATTCACCAAGTTGTTCTTGCAATATGTTAATAGCAGTATGATACGTGGCATCATCGTATCCAAATGAATTTCGTCGAAACTTGGCTATAAGAAATTTGTTAACGTTAATACTGCTCGCCAGTCCTCACTCCAATGATGCCACCATGTCATAAACTACACCATATAACGACCTTTATGGGTGGAAGTCCCTTTCGTGGATTTCTTGTGAATCGCACAAATGACGACAATTTTGTTTGTTAAGATATTTACTTCACCAAGAATGAGCCACATTTCAGAAGAAAATTATGAACCGTTTCAAGTTCCTCTGAAGCTATCGGAGCAAAGTCAAGGCGCCCACAATGGTCCAGTTGCCAACATAGTCTTATACGGGTATAAACCCACGTCGTTTTACAAAATATGCCACATTATCGTCCTCCGAATCACTAATTCTTGAGCGCGACGAGGAATCAATATATTTGGAGAATCCACAACAACAGTACTCTCTATATTTCTTGCTAGTATTTTCGCATCATGAGGAATTAAATCCCTCCCCAATTTTTCAACGATTCGACGAATAGCAAGCAATATGTGGACCATAGTCTTCGCGAAGTGCAGGTTTAATATTTACAAAAAAATGTCATCTCGCTATCATCGACGAGAAACACGTAATCATTAACAATAAGTGAATATGAAAGCGGACGTATTGTACTCCTGCACGAGGGTGCTGTTTGCATAGGAGAGATAGGTCGGTAGCTTGACCGTCGTAGCAGCACTGTATGCAAATATGGAACCAACGGTTCTAAGTTGGTTTATGGAATTTTTTCGTACTGTATTTTTTCTTAGAGTTCTCAATAAGTCAACACCATATATTAAAATTAGATGCATACACAGTACGAAAACAAACGAATCTTTAAAACTTTCCGTGTACTACCCCGCTGTTTGTTTAATTCCATTCTGTTCTACCCTGTCATCCGACATGACAATCGAAACGTTGTATTAATTAAACGCGAATTGGACTCATTCATTTCAAAGCTGAATGGATAAAAAGAAAATGTAAAATAATATGCAGTAAAGACGATCATCTTGAATATCTTATTGAAAGCATATGCATGCTTAGAATTTAGAATGCAACGAATACACATAAATACATACATATAGTTACGTTTATGGTACCTTCCCGTCGGTGATATAAACAGCTTTTGTCTCATATATTCAAAAAGAATGCAAATCCAATTCGCAGAACTTACTTACGTAACTAGCAGTTACCGTCAGTATAGACTTCATCTCTTTGTAGTGCTCTTTGTAAATTTGCGGTAAGGCTGTTATTTAAGGTTCCCTACGGTAATGAGATGAAGCTCGCTCATCTAACAATTGATAATGAAATACTGACTAGATACAAATTTGGAGCGTGTAGGGAATGTATTATCACATTTGAATACGCGTTGTGATATTGTGAAAGACTAGCAAATAGGTAATTTAGAAATGAAATATACGAATATTTAACTCTACAAATTTACAAATTATTTAAAATTTTTTATCTATGACTCTCTTACTTACCTTGATTGCCTTTGACAGAGGGATGTAACGCAATTTTACGTCACGTTGTTTACGTCACCAGGGACGTAAGTGCACTTTTGTGATTGAAGCCGAGGTCTCTAATATATCCAAGACCGCGAAAGCAATTACGACAAGAGTGACATATATTTCTCCTATAGCCAGCACAAAATTTAGCAAAAATCTATTTTACTAGAATATTTGATATTTACTTATACAACATGTATGTGAATAGTTTGGTCAAAACTTGTTCCATACATCACGTTGGCAAAAAAACAGTAATGATTCTCTTACATAGCCGGTGGTAGGTAAAGGCATACATCACGTTGGCAAAATTTGGCCAAACAATTCAGATACATCACGTATACTTACATAATTGTCAAAGTTGTCGATTTCTGCTGTATGCCATGTTAATGTAGTATTACTTTACGTAGCTGGGACGTAAAATTCCATTACATCCCGCAGTCAAACGTAGCTGGGGACGTAAAATTCCATTACATCCCGGAGTCAAAGGTAGTTGGGGACTTAAATTCCATTACATCCCGGAGTCAAACGTAGCTGGGGACGTAATATTCCATTACTTCCCGGGTACTTTTGGGTCGGTAGTAAAAAAAAAAATAATATGACACTCGCGCTGTGCTTTTGCAGTCTCAAATGTATTGATGACGTCGGCCTCCCATCAATAGAGAATGTGACAAATTTCGAGATGCATATTTTTCTTAAGATCTATAGCGTAATCGACTATCAAAACTCTTTCCTACTAAATAAATACATATGGTCAATGTATTTTAAGATAATACTATTCTTTATTTATGTATTTACTGAATACAGAGACTTTTTACTTTTTAGCTGACCACGCTAAGTCTCTAGACAAATATCTGGCTTTGTCAAAGAAATAAACTCGAATAATAATCACTTAATTAAAGATCTAATCGTTGTGAAATTCACTATAAAGTGTAACAAATACTTTGTACAAAGTACTTACATTGAATGAAATGCGATGTTTGCAAAGAATAAATTTCGAGAAAATTGAATTTCTGCGAGACGCTACTACCTAACTAACGTATCCAATTTTGGTGCACAATTATATCAAGTTGATTTTAAATTTCAATTCCGAATATTTTACTCTTCGCAATTGATAAAACAATGCTGGATATTCAAAGTATTAAAGTAATCTTAACTTTTGCTTTCCGAAGACAAATTGCCACAAATTTTCATTGGCCTGTGAAGAAAGGAGGCGTAATATACAACAATGCGTTAATTCAAGTAAAGTTACTGGTTTTGAAATTCTTCGAAGGGACTCTCTTAATAGCTTCAAACTTGTTAAAATGGAAGAAAAGCAAATGAAATCCGAAAATTATATTGTGCCGCTTAACGGGCACGAATTTATTTCTGTACTCTTTTTGCAAGCCATATACAGAGCTGTCTACAATGAACACTTGTGAGGCAGGTCTATGAAAGTGATCCTTGCCGATGATGGAATTTATTTCTGTCAGGCATCATCTGAAATATATTTTTGTTTTCTTATAAAGTAATATAACGACTAAAGCGCACCACAGGGAAAAAAGAATAAAAGTCGTGTTGCAAAAATAGCAGCTCTTCGAAATAAAAACTTCTGTCTCTTACCGAAATTGAGAGTTGTAAAAATAATAAAGGTTGAAAGCAGAATCCAATCAAAAAATCATATGCTACATCCTAGATAATATACAGAAATTTCTTCAAAATTGGTTGAGTACATCTCAAGATATTTTGTCCACCATTTTAAAAATATTAACTTGGAGAATAACGCGAAAGAAATGAATTAACCTGTTCACAAAAGATGCGTTAACTTAACTAAACAATTTTTTTTTTTTGCTGATATACTGGTGTTTTCTCCGTTGAATAGCGATCTTTTCTTCGTACTGTCCAATTGCTCTCTACACTTTTTTCCACATTTTTTCAATTGTTGTAATTACAAAATATATAGCGATCTGTACTCTACCGTGTTACAATGCAAATTGATTCTACAACGTTGAATGTTCCGAGAGTTTAAATCGAATTCCTCGAAGATGCAGACCTACTGTCTGCCGCGCTCACTTCGAATTGCTATAACTCCGGTAATAATTGGAATTTTGGCATGTTCAGGCACTCGAGATATTCAAAAATATACAGTTGGTTGAACTTTTTGAATTGGATCAACTTTAAAATGAATGTTCAACTAATCTACATTAGAATGATGGTAAAAAGCAGTGCATGCTTAGAACTAGAAATGAAGCCGTGGGCATCAGGGAATGAGTATTCTTGAAAACGGAAAGTAAGATAGATACAAACGCCGATTGTGCAAATCTGAATGTGTCTTGTCTTAAATAAAGAAGAGTGTCTTTGTTACACCTCTTTACGTGTGGTTCGGTCCCACGAATGATATATAGCTTGTTATAACCTCAGGAGTCTCTTAAGGTATAAACGATGTGTTAAAGTGCCTGATGGCTTTGTTACTATCACGCTTTCACCTCTTCGTAAAGGGTGAAAATATGAATGGTGATTCAGAATTCCTCCGAACCCGAACAACACGAGAAAAAGCTGTCACTTGACCCCGATAGAAGTCGAGCACACAACGCCTAACTCTGCCGTAATTAGACCCTCTCATCAATCTATACAAAGGTGGACTAAAGAACTAATTTCAGAAGAGAATGCTATAAAATCGCGGCATTATTTTTAGAAACTCATCTAAACTGTAGTGCGGAGTAGTGATTAAAATGTCATTTAAACGAGATTTCATTTAAGGCTAGGACTGCAACCACCGGACATTATTACGATAATATGAAGCCGTCAAGGTTGCCATCGGTCTTGGACATCTAACCGCCCTCGAAATCCTGAAATTCATATTCTCCAGAAGTGCGTAAAAATGAAATTCACCTCGTAGTTCGGTTGTTTAGCGCGACCGAACAAAGAACGATGCGAAATTCTAAAATCGTAAGCGTTCGGAGAGTTCCGATACCGCCCCGTCGCTGCCGCTAGCCGCTCGCACCCTCAAACACGGGCGAATATCCTTCACTACATCCACACGCGCGCGAGGCCAAGAGAGTACAGTTGGGAGAGCTTTTCCAGCGGAATATCTTCCGATATTCAGTTGCGCTTTTCGCCGTGCTCAAAACTAGTTAGGACACTACTTGCTAGAGAACTTTATTCAAAACGGAGCGCACACTTAAACTACGCTTAGTTTTTCGTTCTTCTTTTGTAAAACGGCGAAGAGGCATCCTACAGCGGCGAAGTCAACAGCATACGCTACTTCTGGCTTCTTTATCACCCGGAAGGACGTGCAGAGAAAATAAATTAGCAAATTCGGTAAGTCCCGACCATCTTAATATATACAACTTTCTTCGTTGGGATGTTGAATACGGTTAACTCGAATTTACTCGAAAATAATTTGGATGAAAAGAAAATGTTAAATTGTTGAAATAGTGATTTCTTTACTTTTAAATTCTAAGCTTGTAATTTAACAATATGGTAACTACATAAAAATATGGGAAAATTTAAATTTTCGGGACTGAATATTTCGCAAGAAAATAAAATTTGCAATCGCAACGCCTAGTAACAAATAGAAACGAATTATGCGGATTATACACTGAAGTTTTATTTTAAAAAATTAATATTCTCTCTGGTATTTTTTAGCAACAAAGGATTGATCTTAAAACTCAATTGTAGGCTTGTATGAAATATTTAAATTTGGAAAAATTTAATATTTTGGTGAACCACATTTACATTCCTACTTTCCCAATTATTTTTAGATAATCTTTAATATTCCAAAGATGAATTTTTAATCTTACGGGGTATCATTTAATCAGTTTTCCAACTTTCTAGCCAATACATGCAAGGGCTAGTAAATAACATAAAACCTTTGGTGTGGGTCATTTTTTAAAATTAAAATGGGACAAAATCGGATCTCTTAAATTCGTTCTAAAATTTTGGATTTACCTTCCCTCTTGATATTTTTGTAGCCATGAAATAAGTATGAAGCAACAATAAAAACCTTACTTGTCAAAGATTTTTGATAAGATTGTTATTTGAATTAACAGATCGAACTGCGGTTCAGCAAAATCGATATTTGAATGTGTTTTGATTCACTGAAACGTGCCATAACGAAATAGAACACAAAAATAAAGTATATGCGAAAATTAACTATCATGGCCAAAAATAATACTTTGCAATTTAATAATTTGAATGAATATGAAATATGAACCTTTAAATTTGCGATCACGAATTAGGATTTTGAAAGTATTTGTGAATGCTTTAGATCGGCCGAACTTTCCAAAACACTTCGTGGAACCAGAATCTTTACCTCCTCGTACTACTTAGATTCTTCCACAGAAAATTCTGATTCTTTAAATAGAATGAAGACATTAAGAAGCAAAATATGGAATATCGTAGCTACATGGGGTAAAAGAGAGTTACTAGGTATTATAAAAAAAAGCAAATTATACAAAATATTATTAAACATATGCAGCATTTTATAAGTATAATAATATTATTGAAATTTTCTTTCTATATCAACAATTCTCAAGCGGCAGCATTTTTTTCGAGTTTCATTTGGGACTTAAAAATATAATTTCTCTCAAATTCACGCACATTTTTTTATAAAGTGGCAACAATTCATACAATAATTTATTTTTATATTATTAACTTTTGTGGAACATTTTTTTTCATTTTTCAACGGCTGTTAATAATCTGCCAAATGCATGTTTTTCCTTCCTAAAAATTTCTAAAGGATTTATATTTTCAATTTAATTTGTTCCACTTGCAATGTCCTTCCGTAAAATAATAAATGTTTGCAACGGGCATGAACATTCGAGACCTTTTTATAGAACATTATAAAAATACATACAGCCATCCCTTCGGCTGATCAGGTAGCTGCAGGCTATGATAAGTTGGTGAATACTGGGATATGTACATCCTTTTCTTACATAAAAATAGGATACATATAAGGAAAATGTATGCGTTACATTATCTATTTCTATTTCTTCAAATCTTTATGTAGAATTGATCAAATATCTTTAAAAAATATATAATAATTACATAGATTACTTAAAGTTATAAAAACCAGGGAAATAGCACATATTAAAATATTACTTAAAAATTATCTACGAAAAACTCCACGTTACGTATCGGAAGATATGTAGTTTCGTCAAGTTTCGAAGAATTACCGAGCTTCGTTTCGCATTTAATTCGAAAAAAAAAAATCCGCCACATCGATATCTTACGGAAAAGATAAGATGGGCATTTGTACAATTGTATGCCCTAACCAATTCACATATTTTGGGAGGGATACGATGGAACTTTCTCAGGCCAAAAATATATCTGGCGTAAAAGTTCTGGATTCTCCGAATCCTACCAAACTACGCCCATAAACGGGTAGGCACTAGGCAAAGAGCTTTAGGACCGTACTCTTAAACAATATACATTTGACGGTACGACTAAAATAACTTTGGAATACCAAGATTCTTTAGGAAGCGGTTTTCAGATTTTTAACAACTAAGTTAACTTATAGCTCCCTATACTTTAAATCCAGCACATAAAGTATAATAGAAGCTTATCGTTGTTACGAACTATAATTTTCGAAAGGTTCATAAATTGTTGAAGAATGTATGGTTAAAAGTGATTCAATCTCTCTTCATTTGTAATTATATTATCTGAGTTGCAACATAATTCATTTTTAATTTATAAAATCAAATAAATCTAGCAGAAATTCCAGCATCTTTAGCACAAAAATAAAAATACGACAAAATAATTCTACGCGTTTATTTCGCAAACTCATCCAAAATAAATTATATCCATCACGATCTATGTAATTAAAACCTCATATTTTCCACGAAAAAATATAAATTCATCACGCGATTGCAAAGAGCTCACACTTGCGTGCTTGATACACATTTAATAGAACACGGTCTAGACAAGTATTAGCTGGCAGTGGGTTAAATCACTGGATATTTTCGATATAAGTTACCCGGAGTGGAGTTTTCCGTGAAAAAGAAAAAAATTCCCAAACAGTTCACGTTTACTTAGGCTTATCTGGCTTTTGTACGGAGGCCTTTTCGCCGTCATTAAAGTCTCTTTAAGGCCTCGAGACTTCGATGTTTGTTAGATGACTAAGATCTAAGAGCTTAATATGAATTTACATACCGAAATTGATTAGTACAATTCTCCGGAGGGTAACGGTACGTTGCCGGTGGAGCTAATAAATTCTTTAATTTATGACATACTACCTAATAGTCAATTTCAAATCAGCTCGTTTTTTACGTCGCAAAAGAACAATATAACGTTTCCCTCTTATTGTTAATTGCTAACTACGAACAGACCACAAAATAGTTCAAGTATTAAGTATTAATAACTACTTTTAGTGAAAATGAATGAAATAGCAAAACCCTTTTCCTTAATATAATATTGCAGCCAATTGCCTTCCACTCGTAACTGAACAAGCCAAAATGGTGAAATATTTACGTTAAATTCGATCGGTACGCCATGTATAGAATTGAAAATCACTGACGAAATCTCGATACAATTTCGCTTCAAAATTTACATATACCTGTCGAGAGGTTGCCACTGAAGAGAAGATTACTTCGCGCGGTGAGCAATCGTAGGTACATGCACGTATATAGTAAATGGATTCGTTCCTGTATGCCTATACTCTAACGCTAGTGCATACAAGGTGGCTGCAAGTAAATAGTAAATGTTTGAACCAGAAATACGTGCGCGTTAATCAACGGTGAGCCGTATTTGTAAGTCATCGTGAATAACGCTATACAAACACGATTCCATTTCAAGTAATCAGAGAAAAGTGAACGGTTAGATCGAATTGGATTCCTCGTTGCAGCAACTAAAAGGTTGTCTGACTTTAAATTAAATTAGAAGTCAATTTGACGTTTTAATGGTTTTTGCGACATCCTCAGTGGAACGTTGGCATTAAGTGCTTTGCCGGAAACCAATTCGACCAAAAATAAAAGTACAATAGGAAAGATTACATTAGGGGATTGGCTAAATGAGAAAGCGAGAAGAAAATCTCAGTGCGATACGGTATCTATTCTGTGAATTTTCTAAGATCTAAGTCTGGAACTTGTTCCCTCTAGCTAAATATTTATGGATGATTCGCTTTCTAGAACTGCACTTACTTCGGGTATACGATTTGCTAGTAATACGATTACTATAGAGTAGTCTGTGTTTTTCGGGCCGTGGTCGATAGATTCTTTTTAGAGCTGATGGTTCGCCGGGAACTGTGGCAAGCATTATAAAAGATGGTACGGTAGCGGTCGCGGTTGTTTCTACTCGGCAACAACTGTGTACGCGTCAAACAATGCGCCTGCTTTTATGTCTTCGCTAATTTTTTCATGGACGATTCTGAATAGCACCCATTGCATATCACTGCAAAACAACCATCCTGTTAGTTTCGATACGTGGATGACACCTTTATGATTTGGAACCATGGGGAGGAGGGACTACAGCTCTTCCTGGATAATCTGAATAGTATCAATCCTAAAATACAGTTCACCATGAAAAAACAGCAATCAGGTTGCGAGACAGGGTGATAGCAAGCTGGGTCATACGGTATTCAGAAAACCTACGCATACTGACCGTTATCTTCACAAAGAATCCAATCATCCCCTAGGCATCATCAGGACCTTAGTTGAACGGGCAAAACGAATCTGTCAGCCACAATACCTCAACGAAGAGCTTGATCATCTTCTAAATGCTTTTGGCAAGAAAGGTTACTCAAGAGGATAGATAAAACGTGCCACCCAGCCCAACAAATATCTGTTACAAGCACCCACGACTGAGTCGATGGCAACGAACACGGCTTTTCCACCATCATCAGATAAGAACCATCTACAAGCCAACACGAAAAATTCAGGAAGTACTCGTAACCACCAAAGACGTCTGTGATCCGCTGTCAATCCCCGACAGCAGAATCCCTTACAGTTGCGGACAAGTATATACTGACATAACAAAAATGAGTATAAATACGCGAATAAAAGAACACCAGAGAAACTGCCGTTTGGAAGAAATGGTGGAAATCGTGCCTACTGAATCCAATACGAGAAAACAGAAGTGCCGGTCACAACTACCCATTACTATGCAAGAAGTACCAAGGAAACCATCGAGATTTTTAAGAGCCCTCACAATTTCAACAAAAAAATTAAACAGGGTTTGGACTCCCACGGTAACTCCAACGGGCACCACCCGACAGTACACGACTGCTGCCATTGGTGTCACGTTGCGGCCAATCAGAATGTCTTATTCTCACCAGCCAGGGAATAAAAGCAAGCGCACCAGCTGACACAGTCGAAACCCGTATACTGTCGAATAGACAATAACGACCGCTATTGCACTGCCTTTGAAAATGCGTGCCACAGTTGCGAGCAAAACGTCAGGTTTACAAAGAACTTATCGACCACAGCCAAACAATCCCGGAAAATACATAGACTACTCTGTGGACACCGGCGGTGGAGGCCTATGTAATTACTTAATACGATTACTACTCATTACAGGAGGATTAAAGCAAATATCGCAGTAAAGTGCGGAAATATTACTTGGTCTTTAGCAGGTATTTTTCTGACAAGTTAACATCTGGTATCCCGCAGGGCTCTAATCTAGGTCCGCACCTAAGTGTTCCATATATTAACGATTTAAATAGACTATCCCATTATTGCATACACTGCTGACAAAAATCTATTTAGAAGTTTCAATTGTGACAAATATTACCAAGCTCCAGCGTAATTTGGACATAATGGACTGGTACAAGAAATTGGTATTTAAATTGAATGCTAAAGTGCAGTGTGATGACCTACAGTCGTTCTTGTTTACCGTTCATCTCACCTTACAATGTTGACTGTGGTATTCTATGTTGTAAAGCCAAAATTGGTGTGCTGTCTGATTCAGGCCTGGTATTTTAGCCCAACGTATCGGCAGTGGGTACTGCAGCCTATAAGGTGTTAGACTCTACAATGCGCGTTTGATGATTCTTCAGGGATATACACAAAAAATGAACATAATTACGTTTATACATTTCAAATTCCTGAAAGAATGGTGAATTGTATCATATACTGTTACTATGCTATTCATGCCATAATGCGTTTTTAAGTCGCACAAGTTTTCACGTTTTGGCACAAACACATAGTTTTACACTGAAGAATGAATAATAAATTTTGTTGGAAGACTCCATTTAGTTAAGCGAAAAAAAATATTCTATTAAGGAATTTATTGCAGCAATGAACTACGTTTATCAAATTGAAACCTATTTGTTAATGTAATAAATACCCATTTATTGACTTATTTTGTGAGAAGCAAAACCTTCGAGATTTTCTGTTAAACATTAATAAATGTATTCTTTATATCAGTAAATCCGTTCATTCTAAATAGTTATCATATTTGCCGTGAGACAGGTTGAACCTTTCTTGATAATACTAGCAACCTACAGGAAATTGATTGCATGATTTAATAAGCAAAAAAGGAATGTACACTGTCATTCAGTGAAGTTCGGTCATACAATAAAAATCTATTATATCACACTGTATACAATTATTAATACATAAAATTAGAAAAATATTAAGCATACACTCTTTTCTAAGGGATTAAAGCCATAAATTATTATGTAAAGTAGAAATATTGCGACAACCGCAATAAAGTCCCTTTTATTATGATTCCAAGAATTTTTCGGAAGTACCGATCTTTTGAAACGGGTCGTTTGGGGATTATTAACGAACAATACATTTAGGAAATATACCGCGGTATCATTCTTGTTTATTTATCACAGGCGTAAAGATATAAATTTGCTTCATTTTACTGTTAAACGTGTGTTGGTGTGCATCTGTCGTTTTTGCGCGAAAGTTTTAAGAAAATTTAATTCAAAATGGCACGTGGCAACCCTACCAGTGTAGAAAGACGTTCACGCACTATTACGCTGTTTGAAGAAGGATATTCGGGGCGACAAATTGCTGAAAAAATAAATATGAGAAGTTCAACAGTAAATGACATCATAAAGCGATATCGGACAACTGGAGCTATAGAAAATCATGTTCGTCCTGGAGCATCTAGGAAAACAACAAAGGCTGAAGATTTGAGAATTGTATTATTAAGCAAACGCAATAGAAAATTAACAGCGCCACAAATAGCAGCCGAAGTCAATCGTGGCCGTGAAGAACAAGTTTCGGCGAGTACGGTAAAACGTCGACTTCAACAAGCGGACCTTCATGGACGCATTGCCATTCGAAAACCCTTATTACGTCGGGGCAACAGAGCAAAACGGCTACAGTAGGCCCGTTCTCATCTAGATTGGTCGTTAGATGATTGGAAACACGTGCTTTGGAGTGACGAGTCAAACTTTGAGGTTTTTGGGCAAAATCGACAAGTTTATGTCCGAAGATCTAAAACCGAAAAGTGATCCCGGACTGCATTGTACCAACAGTGAAGCAAGGGCGTAGTTCTGTGTTAGTGTAAGGATGTTTCTCCTTTGCTGAGACGGGAGATTTATGCAGAGTGCAGGGTGTAATGAGGAAGGGAAATTATTTTGCAATACTCCAGAATCATGCAGTGCCGTCAGGCTTGCGTAAAATAGGCCGTAACTTTACGTTCATGCATGACAACGACCCAAAGCACGTTAAAGGAGCAATAAGAACAGCACACCCTGAAAGTAATGACATGGCCCCCGCAAAGCCCAGATTTGAACCCTATAGAGTTGTTGTGGGATGAACTGGACAGGAGGATCCGAAAAATATGCCCAACTTTACAAGAACATTTACGGAATATTCTGCAGCATGAATGGATTAATATTCCACAATCCATTTTAACAAAACTTATCGAAAGAATGCCTAGAATAGTTCGAGCGGTGATTAACAGCAAAGGAGGTTTTTTCGATGAAAAAAAAAATAATGTTCAGTATGCTATATTATGCCAAAATAACCTTTTATTTATTTATTTTTGTCTTTTTTACCTGTACATACAATAAAATTGCATTTTGCTTTTAGTTTCGTTTATTTCTGTAACCTTTTCATGTTTTTTACTCACCGACCGAACTTCTCTGAATGGCAGTGTACGTGAAAGAAAACAAAATGAATTCGTTTTTCCGAGAATATGTATTATTTCTCTATTTTCCACTACATTACCGTAAATAAATTAATTAGCGTTACGTAATAATGACTATTTAATAAACATCGAAATAATAAATCATCGTTTTCACGCACAGCTAGTTAACAGAGACATATTAATAAATTCAATACATTTAGCATAAAATAGATTATAAATAAACATCTGCAATTAACACAACTCGTATGTTGACAGCATTAAATAAACATAAATATCCATTTTTAAATGTATAATTTATGAATACACGTAAAATTCAAAATTAAAATCGATGTATACCAGTTCGACATAGTACAGTTTCCTATACAAAACGAAAGCAACGTTGCGCATCAGTTTCCTCTTTTATAAATCAACAATATTTATGAATATTTCCAGAAATCACTGGAACAAATCCGTTTCCCCAATTTTGCCTCTGATGGTGGAAACTATGCAACTGAGCTCCGAAGTTTCTACCATCAGAGGCAAAATTGGGGAAACGGATTTGTTCCAGTGATTTCTAGAAATATTCATAAATATTGTTTTCTTATAAAAGAGGAAACTGATGCGCAAAGTTGCGCAACGCTGCTACATATGTAAATGCAAACTGCAACGATGATTGTGTCATTGCTATTTAGCTTTACCTCATACCTACAACCTTTTTCATTGCAAATTTTATAGTTATTTTACGATAATTCCCGTGATATTTTTATATACCTTATTAATTCAACAATTGGTCAAAAATAATTAACAAACAAATTTAGGTAAAAGGCGCTTTAATATTTAGTACAAAACTAAAAGAGACATGTTTACGCAGCTCCACAAATGAGAATTTATATGCATTATGCATGTATGATACTACATCAGGCCACTGAAAAAATATGTACATACATCGTCTTCTATTTAAGTAGTCACTGACTACATTGAATATTTGTTAGTGGGACACTACCACGGGTTACTCACTACCATGAGCACCTTCTAGCGATAAAATACTGAATATTATACGTATAATTTGAAAACAGTTAAGGCTGCTATAATTCCCATATCCGTCTTTGGACCAACCCTCTTATAATGATAACAAGGACTGTGGCGTAGTAACTTGTGTGGTGCGGAGGTTACCGAAACTTATGTGTTGTTTACCAACTCTCTTATAATTTAGATGCCAAACAATATGGTACAATCCCTCTGATTACAAAAGTTTTATTGCTTCCCATAGATAACGTTAATACCAGGGTAGCGTCTTAAGAGATGGAAATTTCGTATGGAGGCTTTCCATGATTTTTCACGATTTCAGACCTTACACAACAACAACGCCTCGAATAACTTCGTTCAACTTTTGGTAATGAAGCACCATCAGAAAAGATCGTTATCAACTGGCTTGTCAAATTTTGTCTTTGTCGTGGCAGTGATGAATTTCGTGAAGGTCAACCAAAATCGGTTATTGCTACGAAAAACAGAAGCTATACGTAACATGTTTGGAGAGGATTTGTATGGGACCTATCGTCCCATCCTTAGGCACGAAAAGGGTTCCTACCAGGGAAATGCTCGATAATTGGCAAGAAGAAATTATCGTATTGTAGATATCACAAGCATAGCTTTGAAAAGTAAAAAAACAATGAATACTGAAAGTAAACAACAATTTGCTTTTCAAAAGTCATCGAAGAAATCAGGAAAAACAATCGACAACGTCGCACTATCCTTCTTTATGAGAATCCCAGCTCTTACACAACACGTCAACCAATTGATTATTTGAAGAAGAAAAGCATTAAATTGACGTCTCATTGCCGGTATCCACCTAATTTATTGCCTCCTATAACGACTTCTTTTCGCTCACGAATATCAAATGAGAACTGCGCGGACAGCGATTTCTATCACGTCAAGAAGCGGATTAAGCCTTCAAGAACCCTCACAAGAGATTTTTTTTCAACCAAGTATTCTACCAATAAAAAATTTTAATATTGATTTTCTAGATAGTTTCGCACTATTATCTGCGTTCTGGTTAACATTTCTTTTAATGGTGTGGAAGAAGATCAGAGTTCCCAAGATTTAACAACAAAATCACAGGTTACTTGAGTACACAAAGCACCTTTACAATACTCAAAATGCAGTTTCGTTGTTAATAGCAGGGAGCTCAGACAAACAAAGTCGAGACTTTATCTAGGTAGCAAGATATCAAGGCTATTGAGAGAAGGACAAAGCAGACAAAGGAATTCGAATAGGCTGTGCAATTGATGGCGAAAACCCGAGCCTTCACGATAGCTGAAGCAACTTTTTAAACGATGGAACGTCGTGACAGACCATAACAATTTGTAATTAGAGGCCAGTCTAAATTTACAGCTGGCCTACTAGGTAGCGGGAGGAAGTCTATTAAAACAATAGAGAGTCAACTGTATGTTCAAAAACAAGTACGAACATCCTGGGCCTAACACAAGAAACAACATGCTCCCAGGTTCCATCAAGCGGAACTGTCGTCCACAAACTGTACGATTCCACAAGACTAACCAGGAAAACAGTCTTCAGAAAGAGACTCGAAATATCTAAAGACCAACACCCACGTAGATAGATCATTAATTGGTGTATATTTTAAGTATACTTTTTAAAATGCAAAGTATACTCAATCGATCTTAGACGTACTTTTCATTTAAAAACAAAAATCCGATAACATGTGTTGAGAAAAGTGTTATTAAGCACATACTGTAAGGAATAAATGCATTTAATTAAAATTGCATGTTGCTGTAATCCTTACACTGTCGACGTGAGTGGTTTACACGCGTGGGTAACCTAATACACGCTGCGTTGACGTAATTAATTAATTGACTATTAGTGTTAATCTGGGAAATTGATGATATTTTGCTGAGTAATAATGGAACATAATATTTACATAATTAACATAATACAACACAAATATATCTAAAATGTTATGTTGTTGTGCGCAAGTCCTTTCGTAATGATAACGCTTTAGGGATTCATCGAATAGTCCCTAATAGCAAATTTTGTTTACAAACAGTTACTTAGGATCGATGTTGTTCCCGTTGCATTTTTAGACATTTAAATACATACGTAAAGGTAATTACATAAAAATATATTTCTTTTGCATAGCATTGAACTAGGGAATATCTTACATTTTCATCTCGGGTTTGAATTCCTTTCTTTTGAAGCGTCGTCGTTCGCTTTAATGCCCGAAGCCCAAACCATATTTACCAACTTAGCAGATGTCTATGTGAAGAGAAGATAAAAAGAGATCGAGAACTTCGAGATATAAATACTTGAAAAAAAAGGCTCTGCCATCGATATCGTTAGCAACGAGCATCCTAAGCAAAAGAACAGAACAACAATCCTATTCAGGACGGTATTTTCAGCAAACTTCTAACACCAGTATACAAAAAAAAGTATCTTGCTTCGGAGTTAAATGGTGTTAGGGATTGTAACCTAAACCCGCAAACTACTACGACGGTAGTCTGAAAAGTTTCGACTCTAACAAAGAGGCAAGTATTTTTTGTCAAATCCAGTTTTATTTCTCAATATAGTCCCCTTGTAAGTTTATACTTTTCCCAGCGATGTCCCCATCAATTTAATCCGTCCAAATAATAGTTGGCATCTTGTTCTGTAAAATAGGCGTTTATCCCCTCATTCTGAAAATCTCCGAGCGAAACTTTGGAAACAGAGAAAGTCGCTGGGACCAGATATGGTGAACAGTGGGGTGGTCCATCAATTCGAATCCTAATTTGTAATTTTTTCCATCCAAGACTCCGAGTTTCAACTACAACTACAACTTATTTCGCTTAAACTGCTTCACCAAGGTTTTAGAAATGTTCACTCGATTGTGTTTTTGTCTTAAGTGAACAAACGCGACACCCAATACGCGATTAATATTTTCCTACCCAAGTCTAAGCATCCGATAAGACTGAAATTGTCAAAAGTGTCTTTCAACGCATACGCAATTATATTGCCAGAATATTTTTGACCGGTAACGTCATCTTCATGTTGAGATTTGAAATTTTTCAAACTACTTACTACTAATTTTTATAATTAATAATATTGATTATAAATTCATAACATTAAGTATTTAGCCTGAATAAGAATGAATCAAAGTTACTTTCTGTTAGTTGTTTCTCCTCTTAGTTTGGAGCTTTACTATTGTTATTATTATAACCGTGCCAGCACTGATACCTTTAATCACTACGACCAGAACAGATCTACTGTAAAAGTGTACTTACGTGTATTACAATTCTTCACCATAATCTAGCATCTTTTTCCTATTATTTAGTAGAGTAGTGTCAGTTCTACTAAAATCTTGATGTCGCTTATAATTAATGGCAACACATTTTCATAGAATGCGTGCTATTGTCCCCAGTTCCTCAAGGCATAGGCAACAAGATTGATCTTCAGTTTTCCTTAGTTTGCATAAGAGTGATATTTTTTGACTACAAGATCTGTCAGTAAACCTGCCAGTATGTTCGGAACCCATTTCCTCCAAGACATTGCCTTTGCTGTTTTTGGGCGAGACTGATATGAATGAATTTGCCTGATTTTGTCCCGGTATGTTCTGCTAGCACATTTCAGGTAGCTCTTCTGTAAACCACAACAAGTGATTGGACCAATTAAAGCCATATTGGATACTTCGTTGGCGTACTTGTAGCTTGTCATTATATGTCTCATCCATTCAAGTCAATTTGCTTTATGGGTCTAACCATGTTTCTTCTTTCCAGTTACTGTTCAATTTCCATGTTCGTTTTTGCTCTTCCTTGTCGGCCGACGGTTATTCTTGAAACAGGGATCGTTTTCATAATTTTACTTCCTAGAATTTCCAATTCCGTTCCATATTTTTTTTTCTATCCTTGTGTTCTGACGCGGTTCAGTAGAATTTATTTTTTGTTTTTAATTATTTTGTTTTTGAGTAGTGTCTTGTTTCCTACTGTCTTCATTTTACTCTTCCTTTCCTTGTTGACTCATTGTCGTTAAATGGTTTTTCCCGAATCTGTAATTTTGTACTGGAAGGTAGTTGGCGCCTTCCTCGATGTTATTGCACACCATCAGATGTTTACCTCTAAATCGTTTTTCTTTGCTTCTGTATCTAGTCTTTCTACTGTTTTTGCCTGGATTATCTTTGCTCTTCGCTATTATGTTTAAGTCGTCCGCGTATGCGATTAGTTGGACTTTACTTGTTATGATATTTTTGTTGAAGTGTGTTGAAGAAAGTAGGTTTCATCAATTTATATCCTCATCTTTTCTTTTGTATCCATGTTTTTCTATTCTTCGGACATAGCATCCTATACAAAACTGAAATAAGACCTGATTGTCTGCATGTATGTATTTTGAACTAAAGGCTGCCAATATCAGGCATGCCAATATGAGCAGATTTAATTTATATATATATCAGCAATGTGATATTCCTTCTTTTACTTGATTTATTTAAACGGAGCTTGTAATTGTTAATTAGGTTAAGAGAAATAAAGTAGAAGATAATTTTTGTTCAATACTCTTATCCAATTAGCATTCTTAGGTAGAAGCTGTTTAAAGAACCAACAATGTCTATTAGGTACTTTTATAATGATGTTATCTTTATAGGCATCATTTAGATCCAAAGTCATAAAAAGACGTTCCTGCTAGGATACTTTCTGATGATAACCAACAAATTTGAAATACCAATAGTGATCGTTATTACGATACAGAAGCTCTATTGCCATAAGAAAAGCCTCTTGCTTATAGAGAATAGTCAACTAAACAGAGCGCGATGAGGTTCAAAGGGTAGCCTGCTTTTGGATACATCAAAACAGCCCCCGAGAAGCGGAGAAATGTAGCGGTGCGTCAGGACGTCTGCCTATTGAAATGTATTAGTTTACAAAATTCCAACTTAATACATCAGGGGAATTGCTTCCATACAACAACATTGGTAGTATCATGAATAATTGTGAATAGGCTAATTTCCGTTCACAATTCGTTGTTTCTCTTGTTTGTTTGTTGATAGAGAGCATTTTTACAGTGTATAGTTAGCGTAGAATGGGGTGAAGCAGATTATACTTTAATGTTTTTAATGTTATGAATAGTGATATTTCTTTACCTAAAAATAATTGAGAAAACTTATATATGTTTTCCCTCCACTATGTGGCGTGAAAGGGATTAACAAACAATTGACCAAAAACGCCTTTTTAATCTTAATCTATATGAAGCGGATCATGTCTGCAATTTTCAAAAGTGGATTAAACAAGAAGGTAGTTTCTATAAAAAAAAAACGATGTAAATACAAAGAATTGTTAATTAAATAATTTACTCTTCAAGTAGATTTGGTACATCTTTGGTAACATATTTTAAGTAAAGAAAATAAAAGCGCTGAGGGAAAGCAGATTATACACGTTTAAAGTCAGTTTTGTAAGAATTGTTACTTTCTTTCAAAACAAGAATAACGAAAAGTGTCTCTAATCATTTGTTTTTTGCGATTTTTTAAATGCAAATGTCGGAAACATTCGCGTAGGCAAGGAAAAATGTCCGTTTCGATATAATGTTTAAATAGTTTCAATACTTCGAGGGAACACTTTGGTTTAATAACTTAATGATTTTTATTAATTAGGCACTCAATATACTCAGTGGCGTAACATTTGCCCAACATCATAACAACATCATAATCAACCTTCCATTTCACTGTTTTTTTTTTTTTGTTTTTTCCCCTGCGCTTACTACATCTGTTCCATTCAATTTGAAGTTAATCTCGCAGTAATTACAAAATAATCAACGTTAAATTTCGTTTCATTCGTGTAGCGGAAGCGATACGATTTTCTCGTGCATTTTACCTGTTCCGTTTCAGTAATTTCGTCTGGTAAATTTGGTTTATCTGAATGCACGATTAATTGGTTCGAAATACTCCAACGTGCGATACACCAATCGAAACGAATTGTGGTAAATGGGTCGACTAAATTGGTTGAAGTATAGGTTTTCTCAAAAACACATATCTACAGTGAATGATGCGCAATATCGCTAGAAAGCTTTTGTGAACGAAATGTGGAGAAAAATATATTTTACGAATAAATTAAATTAAATACACAACAGAAAGTACAATTTCTGCTGGAAGCAAACAGGTGATCAAACTGACACGTTTGTAGAGAATCATAATTAAAGCATGGCGTCTGATTCTACGCAGAGGTACATCAAATCTTGCCATGGACAATAGCTTGAGAGGATCTATGACGAAGACGATTTTATGAAGAATTTTCAAATAGGGGAGCATTCTGAAGGCTGCCAATGATAGAATGTCATATTTAATGCGCACGTTGATAAATCATTATAAGTTAAATTTATTTTAAAAGACAAAAGCCTGAAGAGTTCATTTTGTACAACTTCAAGTGTATGTTGGCATAGCTGGGAATTCCGTGTAATCTAGGAGCCTTTCAAGCATCTAGAGAAATCAAAATCTCATTAGCCTCGGGCACAAAGTTCGCATAAGCTGTACTATAATAAGGTGAATCATTGGATAAAGAAATCTCTTTGGGAGCAAATCACAATGATATTTCAGCTATTCGAGGCTATTTTGTCACCGTGTGATATCTGAAACAGGATCTTTACAGATTCTCCTGAAGAAACGAAATTACAAAATCCGCTAACTTCGATGCATATTTCATCCTGAATCTTCATATACTATTATTTTTTAACATGACCGCAGTAATTGTAATCATTAAAGTTGTTGTACCGTTTAAATTAAATTCCGGGGCGGAAAGATGCAAAGCTTCCATAACCAACAACATTGAAATAATTAATGAAAAATAGGTCTTCGTACTGGTTTACCGACGGCGCCGCGAACATCGCAGCACTTACGTCGCTAGCTTTATTTCGAACACTTTACGTGCACCACCTTCTTATATTACCAGCTTCTGTTATATAGGCCACAGCTTTTACTTTTAACAACTACAATTATCAATGTTTAATGTCAATACCAAGTTAACTTTAAGGCAACTTCAATTAGTGATATATTTATTCGCAGTCTATCTCTATTTGAAATTAAAAGGAAAAAGAAAACCGTGAGCATTAAGCATATACCCACTTACAACCTCTCTTTACTTTTCTCGTCGCATTACTAAGCTTCCCTATTCCCCATTAGTCTTCACACTTAGCGACACGAGAACGAACATCCAACGTATAATTCCTAAGCTATATCCGTGGAAGGTATTATTCAATTTCCTCGTAATTGATTTTGTTTGTCACTAGCGTAGCTAAATCGCTTAATAGATATTACGGAAGCAATATGGCGTTGAGACCGTGGAGATATGAATTAAGATGATTACGTTAGGAGTTCGCAATTTAGGGCTCGTCGTCCGGAAAGCTCGAGAATATTTTTTATTGCTGTTGCTTTTTGTCTCCTTATCGAGACAGATTTATATTATACCGGTTTATTGGACGAATATTTATTTCACTATGTGATGTGATGCGCGAAACTAGTCGGTCGTTTTATATCAATTCGTGATGAAAAATATTACTAAGTCAATATTATTTTGCCCTGTACAACACCAACATATAGCTTTTAGCTTCATTTGCAAATATTTGGAGACATAGTTTATGTCGATAATTGCTTCCAAATTGTTTCGTTCAACAAAACAATTTGGAAGAAACAAATTTGATGATGATGATTTCAAATAGCGCAATAGGAAACTCACAGATCAGGTCCGAGTCAAGGATCTTGATATCTTACATTTAAAAAGTCATATACGAATGGTAAATCCACTAACAACTCGAATAGCGTAAGTTCTAAAATAATTCGATATACCTCACCGGTATCTTCCTGGTAAAAACACTAGCCCTGTTAGCCGGCTGCCCATAATTCCAACCCAAACGTTCAATGAAAACTGACATTGGAAATTATATTCGCGTATCTAACTTTAGCAATCTTTAACCTCAGTTATTTACGAACCGAGTGCGTGAAAACACATTTCACGAATGAGCTGCCAGTTTAAAGCGCGAGCCGTTAGATAAGCTCTTTACGGCTGCGAATGAGTACAAAAAGATATTTAATTAACTCCCTTATGAGCAGAGAAAATTACCCTTTCATAAATTGATGTTGTGTTTAGAGGAATTTTGTAATGCCATATGAATATATCATTACGATTTGGCAACTTTTTCTTTCCAATGTGTCTTCCACTCTGTCTTTTAGTTTTTCCCTGGTTTAAAGTTTTTTCACAATATATCGTGTACATTTTCTTTTTTAAAATAAACCATTGTTATTATTATTATCTCATCACGCACCATCATTTTCCCCAGTGACATTTTAGGCAGTATAGGTGATCTCTCAGCTTGGTCGACGATGAACATTTGGGACTGCAACCATTAGCGTTAGAATCGGAAAAGTTCACGAAATGGTGCTAGACAACCGTCAAATTAACGTTAGAGAAATAGCAGAGTCTATGAGCACCTCGAGACAACGTGCTTATCATACATTGAGTAAAGATTTGGGCATGAAAAAACTAACCGCGTGTTGGGTAACGCACTTGCTCACTCAGAAACAAAACCTCATAACCAAAGCCTTTGGAGCAGCTAGGCGAAATGAGTGGGAGCTTCGGCGTTGATTTATAACTACAGATGAAACTTGGATACACCTGAAGCCAAGGCACAATCGAAAAAGTGGATTGCAAAGGGTCAATATGCTCAGAAAAAAGCGAAGACAATTCTATCGGACGGAAAAGTGATGGCGATGATGCTTTTCGGAATAGTCAAGAAGTTGTGTTAATCAGTTGTCTTGAAAAAGGAAAAACAAAGGTGAAGACAGGGATTTCGAGAAAGAGTCGCATAAAAAAAAAGATTTTGTTCTTGAAGAACAACCCATCATCTGGCACTTTAGTGCAAATTTACGAATTGGTGTTTGAATTGATAGACCACCCACCCTGTTCACCAGATCTGGCCCCCAACGACTTTTTAATGTTTCCTAGACTGAAAGCTTCGATTGGAGGATAAAAACTTTCATCGAATGAGGAGGCCATCACATTCATAGAACAAGATGTCGAGAAAAAAACTTGAATTTTACAAAAAAGTATTTATTTCTGTGCTAGGCTCAAAGCTTTTCAGACTAACCTCGTAACATGCTTTATGTAAATTGTGAAAATTTTGACTCACCTCAAAAAAATTCTACAAGAGAAATTATTTTGTGGCGGATTTTATATTTTGCCACGAAGTGCATGAATTTAAATGCTGAATATTTTAAAGCGAGGGAAAAAGTCTATAGAACTTTGATAACAAAATTTTCAACTTCATTTTATGTATTGAAAGCAGGAAGTAGCGTATTTTAGATTACCCTCACTTCTTACATAAATAATTGATTAGAAAAGGAAAATTCCGAAATGCGTAGAGGATGCTGTGAAGTTTTTTGTTAGTGAATGTTGTGGAAGTAGGGAAATATTCGATATTAAAAATTACTTCTTCGGAAACATAAAAAGCGAAAGTATATATTAAAATTTCGACACAACAGTATAGAGGAAATAATCATAAGGGTCTCCCCAAAGATACGATCTAATCTGAATAGATTTTTCAAAGCAAGATACTTCCTCTTTATAACAATTTTTAATTAAACATTTTTCATTCCTTCCGAACACCAAAAGGAACAAATTGGGAGTTATTAGGAAATTGTAACGTCTAAGGTATTTATTCACGAAATCAGCCATCTCACCCGGCAAAGTTTAATTACAAGAACAACTGAGGATAATTACTCAACTCCGAATGCCCTCGAAACGCGTCAAACCCGATTAAAAGTGTTACCGCTTTGATAAAAAAAAAATGGTCCTTCATTAAAGTTGAAAGTTGATGGAATAATGACAGCGAAAATGAAATATTAAAATTGCCTAAAATGTTTGTCTTTGTCTAAAATTGGAGCAAATGTAAAACGGGGAAGTTGTCATTTTGTTTCCTTGTTTATAGAAATTATCATCTACAAATGAAATGGTTACTTTTGTTTTTTTTTTGTTATTGTTATGCCAAGAGAAAAACTTACGACTGCACTTGCAACTGCAAAATAGAGCGAAGGCGAGTAATGATGCTGTTTCCCCGGAATTATCCTTGCCTTATATTACTCTAGATCTCGGACGCAGAGAAATGGCAACCTAACGACTATATAAGCCGCTGAAGAAACCAGAAAAGAAGTCGGAACGGCTTACCAAGATAGAGTGATAGAGTGGAATTTGGCAAAATATAACCCCTCATTGCGGAAATGACAACAACTTTTTATGTAATTTAGAATATAATAATGTTATAGGTATATGCAGACAACTATCACACGTAAATAAGATATATTTATAAATAAGTTTCATAATCGTGGGCCTAAAACTTTCTTTATCTTTCGGTTCCTACTCTCTAGCTTTCTACACCTTCTTCACATGTTTGTTATCCTTCAGTTTCCCCACTCCGTATCCATTTGAGCTGCCATTCCTCAATCTTCTTAGTTATTAGTTCTTCGTTCAGATCTTCCCTTAAAACCTCATTTCCGGTATTAATAGCGGCGACAAATGTTAATCTTAAAGGAACTTCCTCATTTACTAATGAATATTCTTACGTATGCCATAAATCTCTCGATATGAAAAAGAGTATTTCCCGGTATTTGAAAAACTTCTATAGTTATACATTTAATACAGACCAATCGCTTTATCATCTGCTATATTAAAAGCCATAGGATATTGTATGTTACGTAGGCTCAGTAACTTCCTAGATTATTGTGAACAACCCACACAGTTTCAAGAAAGGGTATCTACTTCATCGGCCCGGATAGAGTTCTATAGTAAAGTTGTGAGAGATATCGGTATGAGGAAAATTCCAATGGTTATTTTCTGCGACCTTGAAAAAACATTTGACTGCGTGCGGCCCATTCCATTAGAGAAGTTGCAATCCTATGGCATTAGAGGAAAGCTAGCTTTACTTACAGACCGAGTACAATTTGTTCGCGTACGATGGCGAGAGAGCGGCAGCGTGTTTCAAAATTCTGACTTTCCATCATTGCTAGGAAAACAGGCAAAACATGTCCGGGACTCGGTGCTTGGTGCTGCTCTCTTCAGTAGGTTATCAACGATACCGCCTGCATTGCTTCACATGTATGGCGATTATATAACGCTGTTAGTTGAGGGTTCAAGTCTAACATTGTAACTGACTTACTCAAAACAGTCTCGCACTAAGCACTGATAAGACAAAGCACATGACTTTCCATGCAAGACAACGCAATATCGACAATTGCGTACGAATGGAGGGAGAATGTTGTGAGAGGAGATTGTGATTCGACAAAATTTCTGGGAGTTACATTTCAAGACGCATTATCATGGAAGGATCACTGTGAAATTCTATCCGGCAAAATCTCAAGTAAAGCTTACCTTCTCCGATGCCTAAGAACGCATGTTTCAAGAGACACCCTAATATCCTGCGGAAATTTAATCGAGGTTACTGTACAGCATACTACTTTGAGGTTTTTCACCTCATATGCAAAAGATATTTGTCGTTCGTCTGTGGAATAGTTGGTGTCCATTTCCAACAATGTTGTAGACCGTTGTCTTAACAATTGCAAATACTACCACAACCGTGTCTATACCGGCCGGAAGTCGCGATTTATGCATTCACTAACAAGAGCGAAATATCAATTCAAAGATCAACTCCACACTCCACCCTGTTCTCTACATCTAACAAGCATCGTTCAAAATCGAGAATAAATTACCGAATAACATGAAGAATGCTCAAAATTGTATCTCCTCCGGCATACATTTTACACGATTGATCATTTATTAAGCAGCTAATTATAGCCTCTTATGCCAAGTTAAATTCAGTAAATTCAGCAATTCATGCTAATTTTACAAGACTTTACGAACATAAATAAACCTCGACTTATTATCATTTCAATCTATTGAATTTTACCTTCTAAATCAACATTTTAAAACTTTACTTAACACTGAAAGCACAGATGTTGCGTACACAAAACTGGCAATTACCAAGTCTCTATACATCAGTTGCTAACCTTTTAAATGTTTAAGCAGCCTTCACGCAAGTTAACGCAACTACTCCAGAACTTTGTACAACAGTTAGTTGCGTCTTCTATGTTCCTTGTCTCTCGTTAATTCGTCAGTCTATGTCATTGACGAAGGCAACAGGCGTGTACTGGTATTACCTTCAAAAGTACAGTTGATAATCGAAGGAAATTTACATTGCGATGAAACGAAAGTTGAAAAAGAAATAGAAAGAAATTAGTTTATGAATAGGGTTTGAAGTAGTTTTATTACCAGAGGGTGTATTATAAACGCAAGGCGTGTGAGGCTTTATTTAATCGAAATTCGTGTTTGAGTTGTAAAATTTTACGACACGGGATTGAGTTGAAAGTGCACCTTTAGTTTAAATGGAAATTTATTTTAAGCGTCGTTTTACAGCCGGAATTGTAAGCGATACTGTATTGAAAACACACCATTTCACCCGTACTGCAACGTAGATCTTTTAGAAATCACCCAAAGATATTAAGTTAAAACAAATCATATAGATGGGAAATAATTGGATTCAATTTGTCAAAGTCTGTATAATTGTTGCAAAATGTGCTGCTTAGATGAAATCGAGAGAATCAAACTTTTGCAACAAGAAATTATTTCTTGTCCTAAAGAACCTTTTATGAATGACGAAAATAAAAATATTCCAGCTGTGGCAATATGATTCCATCACGATGGCGCACTAAGATGAAATTGGCTGGCCAGCTAGATACCCTGCCCGTACCCCACTTGATTTTTTCTTATGGTGTCATTTTTTTAAATAAACTTTACATTAGGAAATCAAAGAACATTGAAGATCTACAATAACGAATAAAAAATTGCGAGCTTTCCTGCGGAGACTTTGAAAGGTTCCTTAACAAATTTTACTCAATGTCTTCGCCGCTGCCAAGAATCGAATGGTGAATAGATAATTCTTATCGTTTTCCTTGTTTGAGCCAAAGCTTTTTAGTTATGTGATTTTTTTACATCTCTGACAAAAATTAAAACAAACTGAATTCCGAAAAATATCCTATTTTCTAAAACTATAAATCTAAGTCCTCGTCCTGTTAAAGAAATCTAGTAATAATGTAGCTTTAATTCTTCCAACCTTATAAAATTTAAAGGATTTTCACTTATTAACTCGAGATATTTAGTCGTTTCCAGACTTTTTGGCCACTCTGTATGTATATGCAATTTAATAGATCAATAAATCAAAGCCTTAGACTGAAGCCACTTAATCCTGCAGTAATAGCTTTGGGAAAATGTTTATGAGAGTCGTTTTATAGTTCTCTACGATTCCTAAACATTTTCTTGTGATTTTGCGGGAACCCGCATATGAACAAAGCTAAATTCATAGTCATACGCTGTCAATAATTTGATGACGTATATTTGTAGAGCCAATTTAATTTAAGAGTCTTTTTCGCAAAGTAAACAAAACTCCCAACGGTATTCAAGATACAAGATCGTCTATTAACCCTCAAAATAACTGCTAAATATACGAGCGTCGCGGTAAGATCCCCCGTAACGTTGCCCTTTCAAATGTTTAAGCAATCATGGAGTAATTTAAGCACTTGCAAAACACCTTCCAAACTTTACGCAAGAGTTACTCCCGGCATCCCTTTATCGTGTCAACTTCTCACAGCCTGGAGTAAAATCCTCTTTGCAAGACTACGAAATACGGCGAATGTAATATTAAATAGTTTTGGTATTCAGACGAAATTTCACACGGTGCGGATGATAGTGAAACGTGACGCACGCGATTACAACGGCAATAGAAGTCGCATTAGTTTATGAAAGTAGTTTCGGGCACGTTTTATTACCGCCGCATAAATATTATGCATTACATATGCGTGCTATGGAATAGTTTATTCGATCAAAATTCGAGGTGGGAATCGCGAAAGTTTATGATAGGATTTCTGTTAGAGGAGGATCAATCGTACAGATGAAAATTTTTGCCATCGTTGTAATTGTCTAGTGTAACGAAGGAAAAATAAAACAAGTCCTTACATAAAGATTGGAGTTCACGCTCTAGTCTCTATTTCAAAATGTTGTGTTTGTTCCCTTATGCACATATCGGGTTATGCAGGTGGTCTTCTATATGTGTACTTAATATTTATTACAATTTAATTAATTCCCTATTTTGACAAAACGTCTCATATTCTTCTCTGAAGATGTGCTGTTAAGCACGAAATCGATTACAATTATTGACTATTTAATATATAAGAATTTTGTAACAAAAAAGATCTCTTTTATTTTTCCTTCGATACGAATACCTCACACAGAGTCACATCGATTATTTCCAATATAAATTAAAATAAACAATGTTGGCCTATATTTTTTTTTTGAAATTTTGCACGTTTAATTAGGCGCTTACTGACCCGCGATGGTGTATAAAGCGCGGGTATACTTGTAATTAAGAGAAATTAATAAAGCGCAAGAAGCGACCTAGAAATTTTACAAGCAGCATCTAGATTTAATTGGTTATATAAAATACGGTTATACACAAGGCGGGTAACCCTTAAAAGCTACTTTCTCAAAGAAGAAAAAATTGTTTCAGACTTGATATTGGAAATATTTATAAGAAACTCAAGTAACCGTTTCTCTAGAAACCACTTCGGTTTCAAAAAATTGCAGCATTTTAAAAAGACTTAAATTAAATAAATCGTTTATTTTCAATAGTGTATTTAACTTGCTATTACATCTTCAAAACTGCAGATTTCGTTTTAAAATTTGAACTTAATACGTAAGTAATGCTAATAATATAGCTTCTCCTGTTATTGATAGAATCATTCACGGCAAAGCAATGAGATTGAGAGAAAGCAGTAGCCAATGTGCATATTTCTACCTACTCGATATCATCAGTGTTGCTCTGTGTGCTTCTCTACCTCGAGGCGTTGCTTGCCTCTCAGCTTATATCAAAACCGCGAGCAAAATACGTTTTGGCGTTATAATGCCAAGAGATCCAAGCAGCGAGAGGTATGCCTGTAGGAGTCATTTGCATGCGCAGCTACCCAAAGTATTCAGATGGCATGAGCTGTTTCGACTTCAGCAGTCCAAAAATTACTCGAAGATAATGTGTCGTTTCACCACTGCCGTCGTTGGCTGGGTTTATTAATATCCTTCTACCGCCCACGCTTCCATGAGAATAAGCCAAAAAAAAAAATTTGTTATAGAAACCGAACCCTCAACTACTAAAGGTACCTTTACTTCAGATACATGGATGAACTGAAGTCTGAGTGGCGCTGATGATAGATAACCTCGAAGATAATAGTTGTAACATTACAATATTCTTTAAGAAATCTTTAAGGACTTTTTTTATTTGCAAAAATCTAATCTAAATAGTACAGAATCTTACTGACTCTATATCTAGCAATTTTAACGCAATAATTCAGGTACATCGCAGTCGATTAAATTTAAAATACATGTACAGATACGAATGTGTATTTTAAATGAAAAGAAAACGGGGAACGCAAATACCGTAAATATAAAACGAACAAAGAGGTAGACGATATGCTCAAAGTTTATTTAGTTTCGCAAAAATTTAAAAAAAAGTGCATTGAATGCGGTTTCCATTTGGCTCAGTACATTTTTCACATTTCCTTAGGACTAAATTGCTAGCTGGTTGAACCGTATTTTTACCAACAGAGCGAAATACATCTGGAGCCCGTTCTTCGCGAATGCCGTATTTCTGGCGGGTTCAATTCGTACGTCTTGCTTTTAAAGTGTCCCACAAATGAAATTCAAGACTATATTTAAACGGAGAAATGACACAGGTTGCAAATTACATTTACGTAGATTATTGTCTAGCGAAAGTAATATTAATAACTCTCTTATCAAAGCTAATCATTGAATTCATGTACAGAATGAAATCTCCGCGAGTTCGAAAAATTTTGCCTTTGTGAATGAAGATTTTTCAAAACAGATTTCCTCTTGCCATTGTCTCATTGGAAGCATGGTTTAAAATTACATTGAAATCTACTCGATGTCTCATCAGTTGGTAGCTACCTAAAATTGTATTTTTTTTAAAACGCCCATCAATCCTGAGGCTAAATATGATGAGGTACGAAGGTGGCGATCGGTGGTTCCTGTATCCCGTTATCATAAAAAAGTAGGTTATCTCAGCAGCCAATTGCGCACAAACTCTTCCACTCCATCGCTGTTATTGAATCGTTACCCTACCAGAGGTACTTCCAGTGATTCAAAGAAATGGAAGTCACAGGATTATATGGAGGCTGTTTAATTGGTTTCCGATGTATTTAATTCAATTTTGCACAGGTGACAGTTGCAGGAAGCGGCTGCCATGGAAAAGAATCACTTTCAGCAAGTTAAACTTTACTGAAAAGCTAGCAGTAATATGCAGCATTGATGGTTTTCCATTCGCGCAAAAAAAATCAATGTACGAAATGCTGCGCCTGTCCCAATTAACAGCCTCAAGCACGTTGCCATCTGCCTTTCAATAGATCTGTTTAGGTCGCAGTGACCAATGGCATAATAATTATAATAATAATGTGACGTGAGCTGCCTAATCCATTTTTCTCCACTCCATGCTGGCTTGTTTCGACTCGGGTGTGTTGTGTTCTGCCCAAGATTCATCACAGCGACGGCTCTTGGCTCTGTTTATAGACGTGTAAATGTATCAACTTCTATTCTGCAGTCACTTTATGGAATCTTAGGTCCTTGGTGATTATGGATTAAGTGCTCCCATATGTTATGCCTATCTATAAAACAAATTTCGGAAACTATCGATCACCTTCTAGAAGATCATGAATGGCGTTTATGTTCGCTGCTTCGTAATACTCCTACATGGACGATTATCATGGTTTGCGTCTTCGTAACCTTCACAGTTTGCCGTATATTCTTATATTCTCATGTCAGGAAAATTGTGCTGCCGATAACACCAAAAATTAGTTGATAGTTTTTTTTTTCTAAAAGCGCCAGCTGCTGTCGTTCACTACCAAGCTGTTTAGAATGTGGCATTAAGCAATTTCTACAATGTTCGTAATTTAGTAAATCAGTTAATACAATCGAACGTAAATCTTCCCTGTTACTCAGTACCTAGGCAGCATTCTAAAGCAAAGTAAAAGTAAACGTACCGCTCGTTTTTTCAATTTCGTTTTCGTAAAAGTTCATCAATCCTAATACTGCTGGGTAATAAATTTCTATCTGCGCGTAGAATTACGCCTCAGTTAACGTGATAAACAGTAGCGCCTGAAAGTGTTCACTTAACTCAATTGATAAAAAGCCGCTGCACAAATCCACGACTTCAACTAATTGTAGAAGTCTAGAACTAGAAGATTTTAAGCATAACAATTTGGAAAATGTTAATCTTGTCGTGTGGTAGACAAAGAAAGAAATAGAGTTTGAACTCTATATCTTTCTTCGTATATACATATATGTAGGTAGAAACTCATAAATTTTCAACATATGTGTTCAGTAAACACGTCACTATTAATTTACCTACAAATTCCCATGTTACGATTTTCCAATATCGAAAGCAATCCGTTACTACTGAGCTTTTGCAGTATTTATATTCTATACATCCCATTTCTGAAGCTGAACTTCAGTTATTTACATTCAATAAACAACAATCGTACATGTAGAACGTTTCGAATACATACCGCGCATCGTTTTAAGCTCTTGATATAGTGGGTGTAGATTTACATAATTCTCTAATTAAAAAAAAAAAATCTTGTGAGAGAATATTTGAAAATTATCGCTCCTATTTATTCGGCTAGTGGTACCCTTTTCATGCCACGCTCAACTTTTGTTCTTGAATAATTATAATTTCCTCACAACAATATGCGGTTAATTTAGCGCTGGGAACTTCATTGCAGTTACAACATTAATCTCCAAATAAACGCCTCGAATATATAAGTTTATTGAGGTACAAAGTGTGATAGCTTTAGTCCAACACCTACATTGCAAAACTTTAACGTCGAACACACAGAACTACGCAAATACGTGTGCACAATAAACCACATCATACTACAAAGTTTCAAAGCAATTACAGTGGGAAGTCCATGACTAATATTCAGATCAATGCAACGGTCATTTATTATGTCGCTGTGCCCGATTGAATGCAAATTTGTATGTAAGTGCACATCTTAGAAAATAAGCACAAATTTCATATACGGAATTTTCTCTTGTAATTTTCATACATAACACACATAAAGGTTAGAGAAATTAGTGAAACAAAACGAATTTTAAAAGATTATCACAAGCTACTGGTTGGATACAGGTCTCTCATTAAATTAATAAATTTTAGTTTTAAAGAACAAAAAATGAATGAAGTAATTTAAGTAAGTTATGAGTTGCAGAGGTGAAATTCATGGGAAGGTTGAGGCCTCCTTCGGAGAAATTCCAAATTGAGGATGTGGAAGTCCCCTGGAGCTTTTCGGTGACCAACGTCTAACGTGGAGCAAGTAAACTTTTCGTGGTTTCGCTTTTGGATCCAGTGGGGAGCGATCCAACTGGACGGGAGAGTCGTCGAATCTTCTCCTGACAAAACCTTGGCATCGTCCTCCACCCCAATACCCGGTTGCCCACTACTATATTCTTTATGTTACGACAGAATCATAAAACTGTATAAATGGTCAGACAGGGAGAGTTGAACCTATTACAATAGTCATTAGGAGCTTAAGGGCCCTTAGCTTACCTCTAGGAAAAGGGGAAAATCGTTGTCGAAAAAGACAAAACCTCATCAACTACATTATCAAGTTTCCAAACATGTGAAGTGTAACGTTGAAAATAATTGTAGAATTGCTATAATTAGCAGCAATACTAGGACTGTTCGGCCACGAACTTTCGCATATGGCAATAGCCAGAGCGGCGCTTATCCAACGCTGCATACGGCGCTTCATTGATTTATATAGCCGAGTTTAGTCGTTTTACTCTCCTTTCTACCTCTGAGTTCTTATTCAGTAAATACATCTTTAGCTAATGATAATCTCTAGAAAATGGGACAAGCAAATGAATACAAAATGCATCTTCTTTATGTGTGAGAACAGCTGATAACGAACGAAAAGAACATGGGCCATCACAAGCATGCACATTTTGGGTACACTTACTAGTTAGCCGCTTAAATAATGGATAACCTATAATCAGAGCAGTTTCTAAGTTCTTTTTATTACTTACTATTCTTTTTTTTTTGTCCTTCGTTTACTTTACTACGTTTCGCCAGGAGATAAAATTTTCAGTTTCAACAATTTTTTAAATTTATTTTCTTTAATTTTCATGTATGTAACCTGACATAATAGTTCATAAATATACGAACTATTATTTCCTATTTGTTGCTTCATGCCATCCATTTTACTAACAATTTCTATTGTCATTATTTCCATTTTTCTGTTTATTCTTCGTTGTCCTTTTTTTCTTTTTAATGATTATGAACTGTTTGATTAACAATGTTGTCGTGGAGAATTAAAAAGCGTAATATACAACAACCTAATTACGAATAACGAAAGTATCTACATCATGCCTATAATTATAGTAAAATTTAAAAAAAAGTCATTAATAAAAATAGATTCTCAGTTACATAACAATTTAAAAGTATAAAAATGATATACAAATTAACATGATCTCTATTTTAATAATTTTCTTATAGTAGCAGATTCTCGTTTCTTGTTGTCATCGTACGAAGGAAATCAGATGGATATAAATTGAGAAATAAAAAGAAAAGTTTAAAGAAATCGGCAGTAGCAGACATTAGTTCTCATAATTTTACATACTTGACTTGTTTGTCTTGCATATCAAACGTGTCTGACACTTAAATAAAATAAATATTTTTAAAAAACATTTTAATTCTCCACGACAAAATTATTAATCAAAAAGTTAATAATCAATAAACAGTAAAAAGAAAAAAAGGGATACTAAAAGGGAATAGATAAGAAAGAATGAAAACAGAAAAATGGAAATGATAACAATGGCAGTCTAGTAAAATGGATGACAGGAAGAAACAAACAGGTAAAAATAGTTTATAAATATTATAAGGTTAGATAAATTAAAATTAAAGAAAATAAAATATAAACAAAAAATTAAGAAAATAATATTTCACTACAATGTATAAAGCTTAATATGCTTATCAGCTTACTAGGTTGCTTGAGAAACTCGATAAACATTAGCAACAAAACACAGTAAAGCGAACGAAGAACAAAAATGGAAATGGTTTCTTTCCTAACACCTCAACTCCCAATATAAAGAAAAATCAGAGACTACGAAAATCAAACTACAACAATTTTAGATTACGTCTTACAGGAAATCAGCAATTATTAAAGACACTATGAGCGCTGTAAAGTAATTTCTTGAAGGAACACAGAAGCTATTGACAAGTGACAAATAACGAAACGAAAATTGAAAAAAAAAAGCAATTTTCCTTCTATTTGGTGACCCTACAGACATCCTTTAATTCCCTTCACTTTCGATTACAGAATTACAAGTAAACTCCGTGCTTCGCATAACTAACACTTTTCAGAATCCAGTTTCATTTATTTTGTCTGCTTAATACAATAGAATTCTACATTTTACTTCTTTCTCTAGCATCGCCAAATGTGCAAGGGAAAATTACACCGTCTGGGAATGTTAAAAAGAGCCGATGTAGTGAAAATTGGAGTGTTTAAAAGTTATCTTCGTACTTTAACAGAAGCAAAGAGAAAGCAATTACCCTCAGCAGAGATGTATAGCATACTCCACTTTCGCCGACGTAGAGGTCGGTTGCGTTTTAATAAAGTTAAAGAGCGAAGTTAAAATAATGCGGCAGGTTAAGTCTGAATACAGTACATGTTTTATAGTTTCTTCATGAAATGCGCAATAGTATACCATATCTTCTAAAACGATCTCATCGACATAACTTGAATATCCCAAATAAGCCCTGCTTTAAACAAAAGGCACTAACGGTGGTATCCGTGAATTCTACACGGGTATCAATTCCTTTGATCTGTTAGTTTTCGCAGGACTTCCGCTTATGCGTAATGGCGTCGCATGAATCTTTTATAATCCATGAAAGTATCGATTACGTGTTTGTGCTTAAAGGACTTTTAACAATGCACGAGATAGCCCGTTGGGATCTACCTTTTAAAGGAAAAAAAGAATGTCTCGTTAAATTTTGAACAACGAAGCTTGGATTATCCCATGTACCCGAAGGAGACTGTTCAAAGTTGAAACTTTAGTTTAACAAACGTACGTCGTACCCCGCTGAAAGTTTTTTCTTGGGAAACCCTATTTTCATTCATTAACACTATAATAATAATGTTTTGTTACTGAAAATTTCGGAAAAATCGTAGAAAAAGTAATACTGTTACATATTCCAAATAGAAACAAAATTTATAAATACTTCCTGCATCATAAAAGGCATTATCTTATATAGGTTTTCATATTTTTTCATATATTTATATAAATGTAGCAACCCTCAAAACGATATTGTTGCATCTTTTTACAGCATGTGTAACTAGGACTCTCGTAGCAACCCTTGTAAGAGATCATTTTTGGTTGGAGGTTGCCGATACTTATGTGTTTAACAATAATATATTTAGTAGAAATACAATTCATTAACTACAAAAAAGTAGTAGCAATTTACGCAAGTTGTAGCTAGTCGTATATTTACAAACAAATTGTAGCAATTTGTTCTGCAATTATTTAATTCTCTGTAACTTTGTTTTGCGAGTAGAAATCCATAATATTTCAGAGAAAACAATTGTTAATGAAGAACTCATGGCTTGCTAATGTCCTTAAATTAACTCACAATGAACCATTTGCAATTATTTTTATGTTTAAGTGGGTTATAAGAGCAAATAATGATAACACAGTAGACCAACAATTTTCTAAACTGGAGGATTTGATAACCACATTTAGCTCTGCTTTGCTTTCATACCTTTCCGTCTTTCCTATATGTACACTGCCGTTCAGAGAAGTTCGGTCGGTTGGTAAAAAACATGAAAAGGTTACAAAAACAAACGAAACTAAAAACAAAATGCAGTTTTATTGCATGTACAGGTAAAAAAGACAAAAATAAATAAATAAAAAGTTATTCTGGCCTAATATAACATACTGAACATTATATTTTTTTTTCATCGAAAAAAACTCCTTTGCTGTTAATCACCGCTCGAACTATTCTAGGCATTCTTTCGATAAGTTTTGTTAAAACGGATTGTGGAATTTTAATCCATTCATGTTGCAGAATATTCCGTAAATGTTCTTGTAAAGTTGGGCATATTTTTCGGATCCTCCTGTCCAGTTCATCCCACAACTACTCTATAGGGTTCAAATCTGGGCTTTGTGGGGGCCATGTCATTACTTTCAGGGTGTGCTGTTCTTCTTGCTCCTTTAGATAGTTCTTACACACTAACGCAGTGTGTTTTGGGTCGTTGTCATGCATGAATGTAAAGTTACGGCCCATTATACGCAATCCTGATGGCACTGCGTGATTCTGGAGTATTGCAAAATAATTTTCCTTCCTCATTACACCCTGCACTCTGCATAAATCTCCCGTCCCAGCAAAGGAGAAACATCCCCACACTAACACAGAACTACGCCCTTGCTTCACTGTAGGCACAATGCAGTTCGGGATCACTTTTCGGTTTTAGATCTTCGGACATAAACTCCTTGATTTTGCCCAAAAACCTCAAACTTTGACTCGTCACTCCAAAGCACGTGTTTCCAATCATCTAACGACCAATCTAGATGAGAACGGGCCCACTGTAGCCGTTTTGCTCTGGCGAATGGCAATGCGTCCATGAAGGTCCGCTTGTTGAAGTCGCCGTCTTACCGTACTCGCCGAAACTTGTTCTTTACGGCCGCGATTGACTTCGGCTGCTATTTGTGGCGCTGTTAATTTTCTATTGCGTTTGCTTAATAATACAATTCTCAAATCTTCAGCTTTTGTTCTTTTCCTAGATGCTCCAGGACGAACACGATTTTCTATAGTTCCAGTTGTCTGATATCGCTTTATGATGTCGTTTACTGTTGAACTTCTCATATTTATTTTTTCAGCAATTTGTTGCCCGGAATATCCTTCTTCAAACAGCGTAATAGTGCGTGAACGTTTTTCTACACTGGTAGGCTTGCCAGGTGCCATTTTGGAGTAAATTTTCTTAAAACTTTCGCGCAAAAACGACAGATGCACACCAACACACGTTCAACGGTAAAATGAAGCAAATTTATATCTTTGCGCCTGTGATAAATAAACAAGAATGACACTGCGGTATATTTCCTAAATGTATTGTTCGTTAATAATCCCCGAACGACCCGTTGCAAAAGATCGGTACTTCCGAGAAATTCTTGGAATGATAATAAAAGGGACTTTATTGTGGTTGTCGCAATATTTCTACT
Organism: Marronus borbonicus; assembly: GCA_902655005.2. NCBI lineage: Eukaryota > Metazoa > Arthropoda > Insecta > Coleoptera > Scarabaeidae > Marronus > Marronus borbonicus. The sequence goes on from LR737385.1 coordinate 2,335,938, forward strand.
TTACATAATAATTTATGGCTTTAGTCCCTTAGAAAAGGGTGTATGCTTAATATTTTTGTAATTTTATGTATTAATAATTGTATACAGTGTGATATAATAGATTTTTATTGTATGACCGAACTTCACTGAACGGCAGTGTACATCTTATTTAAAATATAAAGAAGTCAACCTGGAAGCCGGAAGGGCAAAACATCATAACAACAATCGAACCTGTGATAACAAACTTCAATATACGCACACTTTTGCTATTACGAAATGAAAGAAATAGAGAATGATAATGTCAGTGCAAACTACAAGCACTGTTCCCAAGTAAACTTAATTTCTACTAGTTCTTCTCCATTTACCATTTACTTAATTGATGCTCTATTCCTGTAACTTAATTTTACAGAAATATAGACGTAGACGATAATAAGTACACGTATTTCTCTATGCCTTATTAAAGAGACCGGCACTTTATTGAATTTGTGTCTGCAGTCATTGTACTTGTTCTATGTTCCATTACAAAACTCTTTATTAAATGTTATAATGCATAATATATCGCATTCAATTTCTTCTTATACATTTGGATATTTACGTACACTCCCTTTTTGTCGAACAATATCGAACAGCTTGACAGCTGCAGCAACGTATGTACGTACTACCGTGCATATAACACGAAAAGTATATTATCACAGCTTTCGATTTCCCGCGGTGCATACAGCTTAAATCGATAGAATACGCACGATAACACTTAATGAACAATGGACAAATGAAACTTGACCTTTTTCCAAAGTACCAGCGCTCCTAATCTATTATATGGTGTACATAATAGGTTCTCTCGTAATAAAAACGGGAAAGTCAATTAACCTCTACAGGGACCAACTAGACAAGGAAAGCACTGCATCATACATCTCTTTTTTACTACGATATCTCTTCAATTTTCTTCAAATATTAGCCTGTTTGGTTTCATGTGATATGTCACTAATTGAAAAGTAGCTGGTATCACTTATTTGCTAAATAATTGAAATAGGTATGTGTAATTCAATGTTATTGCTGTTACTTTTTAAAGCAATCAACAATATGCCAGAAACAAGTCAAAACAAAATTATAATAACTGTGTAACGTGATTCCAGAATCGCAGTTCTTCTCGAATCTTAGAGACACGATTTGCAGCAAAGATATTCCAACAAAACAACAAAACTTATTCAATGACACTTTTATTGGTTTCACAAAAGTACAAAAATTTCGCGGTGCTATATCACTAGCACAGCTCCCAGAACCTTTCCCAGAACAACATAATCCAATGTACTTTTAAATGCGGTTGGTGTATTGATCGGACCAACCTTTGTTGAGCCCATAATTTGTGCAAATAATTCGGCACCCAATATGCCGTGTACCTCGGAGAGTTAATCAACTAATGGAAATTGGTTAAAAAACGTAGCTTTCTTACATCTACGTTTTTTGCGGGCAATCTATCAGTAATATTATCAATTTCTAAAGCATTACCGGCATAAACAAATTCAAACTGGCGAAGTGAATTAATAATAATCCTAAACTTTTGCAATACTTTGAAGTTAGGAAATTCGACATAGTTCCAGAATCACCTAGTCTGGTTTCCATTTGAAAATGGATGTTGCTACCATTATGGATTTTGTGAAAAAGCATTCTCGAACTTCAGCCTTTTTTTTTAACAATTGTATTCCTTTCAAAGGAGGTATGTAATAAATAAATAGGCATGCTTGTTATCTTCAATGCACGATACTTATATCTCAGCATCTATCTATCACTATTTTTCAGAAACATTATTTAATAAAATAGGAATTTTGCACAGGTATTTACGAGCATTATCGATTACTGCGACGAATAAACTATATTATCTGCCTGCTTAATGCTCCGCTATCCAGGAGATCCAATATATTCTGAGTCATTTTTACAAACCGTCGACAGCCCTTTAATATCGAAATGAAATAAAGCCGGCCTTCGTATCGCTGTGTCAATAAAGCTTTAATATGTATTTATATGGATACATAAATTTGATGTTTTGTCCGTTCAACGACTGTCTACGTTAAGTATATGACCCGACTGCTGTAGTAACCTAAAGCTGCTCTACTTGTAAAGTTACCGTTTTACGCGACTGCACAAGAAATACAGGGCATTTATTCAAGATATCATGTAACGTGCGCTGCGGAAATTGATCACGCTATACGTTATGCAGCACTTCTCTCCGAAATTTGTTCTTTGAAAACTACACTCTAGATGGGCACGTTATATATAACAGTAAATAGCAAATAAATAGCACCGAAACAATGTTAAAACTTGTAACTTTTAAAATAATCTAAAACTTAAAATCAATAAATCTTATGTAAATCTTCATGTAAAGGCAGCAAGAACAAGCTGGCCACTCGTAAACATCAGCAGGCATCCATTTGTTTACAATCAACTTTGACATCGACATTTACAATAGGACTTTTTTGAAAATCCACCAATACAAGTATTAACGATTGGAACTTAGCCATCGTGCTCTAACACACACGAATTCCCGATATTTATGCGACCTACTTTGCTCTCCATCCAGCAGAAATACCCATATATGGCTTCAAAGCGTAAAATTATTTTATACGGTGTGGTATGTTCAGGAGCGCGTTTATATATGGTGTACGAAACGTGAAATTATGTTGAAAATTTCGCAGGTTACGTTCGGCTAAGCATAAAGTTCATTTCTACGAGCCGGTTCGTAATCGATGACGTGTTTTTCGCATACACGTAACGTGCTGCGGTAACATTTTACGATCGTGCATAACAGTTCAAAAGTGTTTAGCGAGATGTGACTTTTATGATTAGTTACTTACCTACATATTTCGTGCCTGTATTTCCGTTTGGTGTTCGTGGTACGTACAAAAAGCTCGTAATATTCGAATATATTTCGCCTTGGGTCGAAATTATTTTACCCTGTCTCAACTTCAGCTTGCCTCAAATAATGGATTTACGTTAAAGGGGAAATTATTTGTTTTAGGAGTTTTTACTAACTTGCCGACCCAATCCAGCGTACTTCTCACAATATACATTGATATCGCTAAAGCTTTTGACGGTATTAGCCATACTTCTGACTAAATTGGGGAAATTTGGCTTTTGTAACCCGTTGATACTTTTTATCCTCTCTTATCTTTTGAAAAGACCGTAGTAGGTTACGTAAAATGGGTATAACTCAAAATCTCAGAACTGTGTTATTTTTACATTTCTTCAACAATTTTTTAGGAGTATTGAAATTCTGGAAATGCGTATCGTGCTTTGACAAAGAAATTTATGAACCACTCACGCTTTGTACAATTTATTTTTTAAAGTTACACAATGCCACCACTGTGAGATTAGCCCTAGAAATGATTCTTACGTGTGTATCCTTTCTATGGTTTTGTTAATTTTGAGATTTGAGGTCAGGCTTCAAGAAAAGAAAAACCAATCCCTTTCTCTAACATTTTACTACTGCTACGTTGGATGCTTTCCAAATTTTTCGAGCAAGCTGTACAGGAGCAATAACATTATTGGAGATTGGCTTTTCTTCTTGACACCTGACCTCAAAACACAAAATTAACAAAACCATTGAAGAAATACTTGGAAGTCAAGATGTAGTGAAATGAAAAAGAAATGTAATCCCACTCATCAAATAAACACCCATCAGTTATAAGATCCGTTGTGTACAGTACTACGAAGCAACCCATACCATCTCCACTAAATGTTCATGAACTCTACGTCCCGAGAAGAACCTATTAGATGACTTAGAGAGACAAGAAAACATGGAAACGGTCCCTGATTTTATCGACATAAGAGTTGCATAAAATAAACCAGTGAAATTTAGATTATTTAATCCGCTATCTGAATTTGTCAAAAAACAAGCAAAACTTCCAGCTTCAAAGTTCAAAGGGTGGAGTTTCTGAAGTAAAGGGACAATATACATATTTCCTAGTATTCAGCGAGAACTGCTCAAAACGGGATGACCTGGTAGGTCAGTCAGCATCACAATCCAGAAGAGGGGCGACTCTTTTTAGCCTCCCCGAAAGCGAATCTTAAAACCATTCTCCTTCATAATCGAAAAGAAATTTCTTCTATTCCCATTGCTCATACTGTTAACATGAAGGAGTCTTATGAAAGCTTGAAGGCACTGTTGGATGGATAAAGTGCCAGAGATTTCAATGGCAAGTTTGTGCGAATTTAAAAGTTGCCCTGGGTAAACGAAGCATTGACGTTTTCTGTGTGAGTGGGATAGTAGGGACAGAAAAAATCATTATGTTAAAATAGCTAAGGAGAAATACCTAACTTTACTCCTGCACCACTTGACAAGATGCAGCCCAAAGGGTGCTGCGTGCAACCGAGAACGAAACGTCGGCATTCTGACCCATACATGCCTCGGTTTCAATCTGGAAACTTTTCTGAAAAAAAAAACAGCGATCGCAAACATTCACTATATTTAAAACCCGGGAGAACACCGTAGGTACATTTTAATTCCTTTAGGTATTATGGTTGTCTAATAAACAAATACGTTGTTATAAATTAAATAAACATTTGAAGCTGCACGTCTCCACGAATTAATTGTTTTCATGTCTATTAACTCAACTATTACATTTCCTAACTCGTATTACGATGTTTTCTCTCATATTACTACAAATGATTTCGAAAGTTCGACAAGCCGACAAGTTATGGAGAATAAGGAAACAAAACATCAAAATATTGTAAACAAGGGCCAGCGGAAAAAATTCCCGACGGTTTCATATGCAGCGAACGGAAGCATATCTTACTGTGTTTGTATTATAAGGCTCCAGATAATCTACGAAAAAATATTAAACAACGAGGGAAATTTACTTTGAATTCTCTCCTTATTTCCTTTTGTTTGGTCCTGTAGGCTATCCGTGTATTTGTTTAGTAGGTTCTCTGCGAATGAACTTGCCCAACGCGAAAAATTTAAGGGAAAAATAAATCTAAATATTGCGAAATATTAAAGTATTTCTTATTGTTTGGCAAGGATGTTTTCTTCTTCAATAGCTTCCCAAAGTCTTTCTTGGAGTTCGGAATTTGTAGAAGCGAACATACTTGAAAATGCTAGAAATGCATTATTATTTTTATCAAGCGATATCTTGAAGATTTGAGATTGAGAACTAATATTGATCTGATATAAGACTCAAAGATATAACTTTAGATAATTTTATACAACCAAGACGTAGGGAGCAACAAACCATCTCATTAAAAGCAATAAAGGTAGATGATATCAAGGGGCAAGCGAGGGCAATCTACCACAATATATTCATTTAACGAAGGATAATATGTAGCTTGTTATCTGTAATTCGTGAGCTGTGACTATTCATTTGCTATTTGGTCAATAAACACGTTTATTATAATTATTAGTGGTCCATTCAGCAAGCGGAGTGGTTCAGAGATGTGTAAGTACTTCATACCTTGCGTTCTTTTCACTATAATGGAAAATTACCGGAAGAACACGAATTTTCTGTTATCCTCGTCATCTTTGCATAAGTTTCAATAAGTTAAGTACACTTAAATAATAAACTATCAAATAAATTGGGTACTTTACGTTAACTAAGATAATTAACGTGTAACATAGTGCTCTTCATAAACTGCCTCTTTCACAGCAGAGTTGTCTAACTCCATGCTATTCTCGACATTTAATCCTGGTCGTAATTCTACTACGTAAAATGCTTGACAGGAATGCTACTATTATTTCTCATCAGCAGCTTATGATTTGTCCTCTATCCTTGGTGGATTTGTGAAATAGAGCAGTTCTAATTGATCTGAACTAATTTGAAGTGAAACCAATTTACATCGGCACTAATACTTCCAAAAGAATATCTCTCTTACCAATAGTGATTCCGCAGGTTTGATAGTGTTAGATTATGTGCTCTTCACACAACAACCTTTTCTACCACAAACATTGAATTTCCAATTAAGCTGCTTTTTCTGATATTTTATTCCAAACACCTTGAAAGACATTTGCACGCAGCATTGCATCAGCAGCCAGTCCATTATATTTTTTAGTGTGACTGGTTTTTATTCAATATTTAGATGTAGTTTTGGAACAACTGAAACCCCTATAGCTAGTTCATTTACCTTTCCGTTATCTGAAATAACTACTTCTAATTTCATGTTCAGCATTTTGTTGTTAGTTTTCCAATTACTTACAAGTTTTTCGCTTCCGTGTCATTAGTCTATCTACTCTGTAATAAAACGAAACATTGAGAACAATTGAGATTAGTGACTTGCTAGGAGTCCTTTTCCTACTGGTTTGACTGCCCTGCTGGTAACTTAAATGTAAGAAATGTAAATTGTTTTTGAAACTTTTATTCTGTGATAAATCTTGTGAGGAAGGAGCAAAGATCTCATTAAATTTCATTGTACAGGAAAAAACCTTTACATACGTCAGTATCTAGAACGTGACTCAATTGCCCAAAAAAAAAAAAGAAGAAGAAAAATCGTAATGAAAAACGAAAAAAAAAAACAGGGAGCTCGGAATATCCAACCACGCGAATATGTAAATGTTATTGAAATCTGACTTCAGCAGCAATACGCTGCATTCCGGGAATCAATAGCTTGTATACGTCTTTGTGCTCGATTAAGATAAATGAAAGATAGGTTCGCCTGTACGAGAGCACAATATGTATTCAATCAATAAAGTCGATTCCCATATCCTTAATGAATTTTATTCGTTTCATTTTTAAGTAAATTCCTCGTTCGGCGAGAAGTTAACGATCGAATTCGATTTAGTTTTTCTCTCTAACAATCTTACAAGTTGCACATCGGCTATAACCCGCACTGTAATCTTTTTAATTATGGACTCTGAGCTGAGCTGATACAATACTAAACCAGATAATCTTCGCCAACGTCGAGAAATGAAGTTTAGATACTTTATTACCATGATTTAAAATTCGCGAAAACTACATTTCCGCTAAACTGAGAAAACTTTGTTCCCATAACTTCAATATTTACATTTTAAGCTTAAATTGCATTATGTACACCGTAAGCACGCGATGTTGCCTTAATTTTTCCTTTAAACACGAAAATACGCGTACTATGCACTTGCAATTCATTAAAATCGACTATACTGCGCCAACGCTGTAGAACACTTGCAACTAATTAAAACTTTTAAATCTGGAATTTCGAACGTCGATGAAAAGGGCTTCAACATAATATCTATGAAAACTTAATTTGGAAGATACAAATATGAAATGGCAACTTAAACGGTACACTACATATACATTATGAATAAGTTTCTAGATAACTACCAAACTCTGCTAATTTTGTGAAATTAATGGCAATCGAACAACAAGTAGATATTCTAAATTAATATGTACTACGTCACAACAAATTTAAAGGGAGTTCTAGATTTTTGCTTATCACTTTCTGAGAACGCGAGAATATTTCTTAGAAACATCCTTTTCTTGTAGTATTAACAAAATAAATAAAATGCGGAAGCAAACATTTTCTTTAATTATATCCAAGAAAGAATTTTTCTAAACAATACTGACTTAACTGAATGAATGGTGCTGGAGAAGATATGTTTTTCTATATCTGAATGGTGGTACTGGCACTTTAAACATCCAATAAAATTTATAAGATGATAATTAAATCTTATTTTAGCCAAAATAAGCAATGTTGTATACATCTATAAAGTATACGGAGTAGGGCACCACATTCGCTTTGGCTTGTACACAAAAAGCGGTAAACTATGTTTAAACCACTTTTGTTTAAGACCATCATTGGGAGCAAGTTTTAAAATAGATTTAATATATAATGGGTGACTCAAATAAAAGTGACGCACCAAAGTTATGGCAACTTGAAAATGGAATACCCCGTACCTTATTGCATATTTTGGTAATACGGGCTGAAAAAGGACAAGTTATTGTTATGTTTCCTATGCCTAACTCAAGCCCCTTTTGAGAAATTTAAAAGGCGTGTCTGTGTTACGTATTTAAGGCAGATATTTAAAATTTTATTTATTTTTTGTCGATACATTAGACTTGATAATAAAATGAAAATGATTCCCAAAGATTATACAAGGTAGACGAAAATATACTTTAGATTCGGACTACCATTAAGATTAACATTCCATAGAACACCCAGTATTCATTATCGTATTAAGATGCAGTGGAAGTGATAATGAACGCTTGTTGAAGCATTAGTTTTTTATATTTAAGCTTGTTACTACGTCTGTTATTCAATCACAATCTCGGAACTCAAATATCGTCGATTAGAAACTCTCGTAAACTCCACACATCGACCATACCGTCAACAGCTAGTATTGGATTTGAACGACACTGAGCTGAAGCAAATACTACAGACTCTTCTTGCCTAAATATAACGAGCGCATTAAGAACTACACCAACGTCGACAATGGACGTCATACTTTGCCTGTCGTCTTTTGATTTACTTGTCGAAGAGGTGCAGGCAGAAATATCAACCTAATTGACTTAAAAAATTGCTATAATTATCACTTAATTTTGGACTATAACTTAACATGTTAGTGACGTTTTGTTAAGATTTTTGTGATGTATTCAATGCATGGTTCAACTGGAGCTGCTGAGCGCATGAAAATAACTTATCCCGTATATTCTCTTTCCAAAAAATAATGCAGATCAGCAAATTTTGTTAACCAACAACGCAGAACGAAGAACCTATATTACGAATCGCCTGTTTTCAAGTCATTGTATTCGAGAATTGACTACAACTAATCAACGTTTCTTGATCTGAGAGTCGGTCAAAATTCAACGCTTGAATTGCAATTTTAATTAGTACGAAAGAAAAGCCAGTTGAAGGGTTAGATTGGTAAATATCATCTATTTATAATAATAATAGTAGCATCAGCTTCGTGAAAGCCTGCTTTTGTAAAGTAAATAACAATAAATGAGTATTCGAAATTAAAAATGCTAAATTACCAGAAAAATATAAGATATGAATATAGGGAACCTTAATTCAATTTTGCAAATGATTAATATTTGAATCTAAGTGCGATAGTGAATACTGAGTGTTCCATTTAATACAAGAAAGTTATTTTTTTAGTAACTTTAATAATAATCTATATATATTCGTTCACCCTATGTAATTTTCAGGGATCATTTTTATTTCACCATGAAGTCTAATATTTCAACAAAAAATAAATTCAATTTCAAGTATATAGCTCAAATACGTAAAAATATTTAAATTTCTCAAAAATCACGAGCTAAGTATAGAAAACATAAATGTATTACACGGTACACAAAATCTTCTAGCAATACAGCCTATAAATTGCTAACCAAAAGTCTTAACTTTATTACGCCGTTCAAAAAATATATGTAATTCATTTATTCAATATTATCAAATTTAACGGTTTACATAATTCGCCAATTCATTTAGCTTGATTTTATTCTGCCGTCGTTAATTTAAATTCCCTTAAAATAACAGCAAGGTTATGTTCTATTTAATTTATGTGAGATAGTATCACGTGCAAGTTAATCAATAATGTGCCCTACAGAAACGTTGTTATCGAAGTTTATTAAGCAAATACTGAGTCTCTAGGATGTTTAGTAGCTGGTTAGTTATAAACCTCTCTATCTTATCTGCGTGTTTATATAAGGGTGAGGCTATGTATGGGTGCTTGATTATTGAAAATCAAGAATTCATATTTGAAATATTTCGAAAATAAATTGAAAGAAGAAAATCTTAATTTTGATAAAGTCGTAGGTTTATTGAATATTACGTTTACTATTATTATACTAAAGGCTAGATGACGGTTTTCTCTTAAATTTGTAAATCTTTATGTCTTCAATCAAAATAACGTGAAATTCAGCTTAAAACTACATTTATGCTTCTGAAATAATATCAAAAGTTGACCTTTTGTAATCATTTCGTATGAAAATGTATTTTGTTATGCTGGCCAAGCTTGTCTAGTGGATGTGACACTGAAGACTCTGGTTAATAAAAGTTTCCCTATTTGTAGTTTATACAATGTATTTCTTTATAAAATATACATGATAGGAGTACCTAGAAATAAGATAATGTTAATATAGCTCGTGATATTGATGCAATCACTCCTGGCAAAAATAATGTGAGAAGGCTTTCTTTTCATGTGCATTTTGAACGCATCATGGTAAGTCTGAGCACATTAAGACATAACTGCAGCTTTTATCGCCACTTTTCGATCTATCGAGAACAAATTTATTTAGAGTATGAAAAAAAGTTTTTGTAGGAAATTCCCCCAAACCACAAAAGCATTACTCAAATTGATGACAAAAAAGATAAAAATTTTACGTTTACCCACCCCCTATATGCTAGCTAGCGCGGCACATAAGAAACCCCGCGTTCTTTGAAATAACCTAACGAACATACATCTTCTTTTCAAGGTGACTCGAGCTAAAATGCCTCGCTTGCGTTGGCGTTTTGCTGTTTTGTTACCGACAACTTTTGTTAAATTTTGCGACCAACTACGATGTACATTTCATATTGACATTGTTCTCGTGTCTCATTCTATTGAAAACGAAAAATTACTATTACGCTAAGTGGAAAAGAACTGGGTCGCCTACCTATAAAAGACAGTTTTCACGTTTAAGGTCCGTATTCAAAACAGCCTACAATGAATACCACAAAAGGATTGAGAATTATATTGCTAGCGATTCAAAATTGTTTTGGAAATTTATAAACACTAAACGAACCTCCTCCAGAATTCCCGAGTATATGAAGTTCAATAATAGAGTTCTTGACCAACCTTCTGATATTGTGCAAGCCTTGCAAACGTGTTTTGAAATGGATATACCGCCAACTTTTCCAATAACACCAGTAAAGCCAGTTCAGATTTCAACAGCTGTTCTTTCAATATCAGGTACTTTTCAGTCCAAGATGTTTTGCATGGTTTAAATAAACTCAAAGCAACTTTAGCTTTCTTACAAACCTCTTTGCTTTATTTTCAATTTGGCCATTCGCACATCTACTTTCCCATCTTATTGGAAAATTAGCAGGATAACACCAGTTTTCAAAAAAGGCGATAAGGGAGATATTCTTAATTACAGACCAATTAGTATTCACCCCAATTGTGCTAAAGTTTTTGAGCAACTTCTGTATATTAGGTTGTATAACTGTATCAAACCATACCTCTCTATTAACCAGCATGGCTTTGTTAATGGAGGGTCAACTGTTACTAATTTAATTAAACTCACTCAATACATCAGTGAAGGTCTTGACGATCGTCGACAAGTAGATGTTAGCTACACGGTTTTTACCAAAGCATTCGATACGATAGACCATTACATCCTAATAGATAAACTATCTCCTATTGGTTTTTCTCCTAGCTTTATTACTCTAAGTCAATCCTACCTCCATGATCAATGATGCTATGTCCATTATAATGGATTCGTGTCACACACATTCATTGCTCTAGCGGCATAATTCAGGGCTCCAACTTAGTCCAACTAACGTCTCCAGCACTTCCATCCCAAGAGTTGACGTTTTTAAGGATCTTGGAGTTTTATTTGATTCCCAGCTCTCGTTTTCTCCACATATTGTTGCCATGACTTCTGCTGCATCTAGATCGTTCGGACTTTTGTTCAGAACCTGCAAGAATTTTTATAACAGTTGCGCATTGAAGTCTGTCTACTACTCACTCGTCCGCTCGAAACTGGAATATGCGTCAATTGTTTGGTACTCATATTATCACTACCACCAATTATCAATTGAGCAAGTCCAGAAGAGATTTCTTAACTATCTTTCGTATAAGTCTAATGGCATTTATCCTCCTCGTGGTACAGATTATACCAATTTACTCTGCAGACATGATTTCGACTCGCTGTCACATCGCAGAGACACGGTTAGCGCGAAATTTCTTATTAAATTGGTAAACCAACATATTGATTCCCCGCCTTTACTATCTCAGGTTTATTTTACCATAGCCCATTACAATCATACATCTGCAAACACTTTTTTTACTCCTACGGCACCTACCAACATATTAAATATTAAAAGCACCACTAACGCATATGTCCAGAAATACTAACCAATTATATAGTGACCCCTTTTCTCATGCGTGAGAGTTTTTTTTTCCGTTCATCAGAGTACTTTTCTTTCTTCCACGGTAATGCTTTTATTTCCTGTTAGGCATTAGGAAGTATATTTTGTCCTGTCATTGGATTTTTTTGTAAATCTGCTGGGCAATAAAGTTTATTATTATTGTTATTATTATTACTATTATTATTATTATTAGAGCCAAAGTGTCAAAACTTCAACATAACAATTCTGCAAAATTTCAATTTTCCATGTTAAACACTTACAAAAGACAATGCAGTTCCCAGTGAGACAGCTTGTATATAAAACCAACTAATTAAGCGTAAGTGGTCAAAAGATGAATTTTAAATCTCTCAAATGACCAAATCTTTTAATTGATAGTCGCTAATACTTCAAGTTGAAATGCAATATCATCAAGTTCATCGGCTTCAAATCAATTTTGAATACGTTAGCTGAGGAATCATCGAATCTAAATATAAATTGATATTTGAAGTGAAATTGAGAGATCTTTGACGTATCATTTTAAATCTGCAGGATTTGTGGGTAAAAGGCGAATGCTGTTAAAACCACAAAGTTCAACAAAAGAAATAGAAATTTCATTCAAACCGTAGACCGTCTGCTTATTCCGCACTTCGAATTTTAAAACATGAATATGGAAAGGCATTGGCGACATTGCTTTTCACTTAGGTCTCCCTAGTTCCCTTACAGTTTCAACAAAAATTCCCATTCGTCCAATAAATTCGTTTAATTGGATCTCTGCCTCGCTGCATCATAAAAATTAAATTGCGGATTTAGAAGTACAATTGAATTTAATAGAGGTCATGTTTGGCTAATATACGCTCGAATTAGTTTCTATCGCAAATGAAAAGAAATCACGAAGTTCATACGAAACTTAAAGTTAATTCCGAAAGGGTGTATTTCAAGATACGGTTACGTGCCATTCGAATTGATCCGTTTCTTATTAATTTTTAAAAGGGAAATATATCTGGCGCTATATTTCTTTCCTCTTGACACATATTAGACGCGAGATATGCATGAGCGTTTTCCAGTGCTTTGTTTAAGTTTGGCAAAGTGCCAAACCGTTAACTCTTACTACCCCGCATTGTATTATAATGGAAATGCTTGCAACGTTGTTAGTTTTTATATTTCCTGCATTATAAACTTTTATTGCTGAAATATTCATTTCTTCCATCAATTGATACGACAGAAACAGAAAACAATGCTCCATAACAGTGTTATCACCTCTCTAATCAGCCTCAAACTCATTAGAACAGGTCGCAGACTGAATAAAACACCATTTAAAAGGATATCGCTGATATTCTCAAAAACAATTTATATTTGGCGCTAGTATCAGAAGTATGTCAGAGTAGGAGACAAGTTTCAAAACAATTTCCTTTCTAGCTTTATCCTGTTTGAAAACGTTCCTCAGCTTCCCAATTTCCCTGAAACAGCTGACATGAGCAGCGGGAGCTTCAAGTAGACAATTATACTGTCAATAATGATATCAAGGACTGTGGAGTAGTACGGCAAACAGTAGAAAAGTGTCGGCACACTCCGCACCACACATGTTTAATTAATTAATCCGGGTGTGTTTCGAGGATATGTCAATTCTCATTTCCAACCGTAGACAGTATGAATTGAGAAAAAGATTGTATTTCTAACATGCTTGTTCTATCCCTACTCTCGAGAAAAATATAACTGACAAATACCTACTTTTGTGGCCTACACAGCCTAAGACACGAAAAATACGAAAAAATAAACGAAAGGGTGTCTTGTCATTGCAGCACGAAACATACAGCATGTGTCACCCTAATAAATCAAGCAGAACTGAGAGTGACAGCGGTCCGTTCTCTCTATTTATAAAATTGGTGTTGCTTTCTATGTAAATAGTTTCAGAACCGTTTCCCGCGGCGAAGTTACGTTCTTAATCAATTTCAGCTTTTCTAATTTAATATATTATGCGCGGTTTCGTTTATGTGTTGTGCTACACTTGACTATTCTAGTCTACCATAATTATACTGTCAACAGAAAATTGCAATGACAAAAGAGTCGTTGGGACGTTAGAACATGACCACTTCCCACCATAAATATCAGTCAGAGCTCTGTCGGGAGTGGAACGGCAGAAAGTAGTGTTAGTGGCTCAAAAACCCCATCCGAACAAAGTAGGGCGAAAATATGTCGCCCACTCCATTAAGCTACAACCAGTCAAAAAAAAAAAACCATCAATTAAGGAAGTAGTATTTCTGGCTTAGAAACTCTGATCTGAGTAGGGTG